>BRDA01009550.1:8821-22108 GCA_036984385.1 Crenuchus spilurus
GCCACAATTTTGGTAAGCAAACGGCAACTCTGATTCCAGCAGCCTGAAGTGCTAAGAATCTGTCTGTGACCACTTACTGCAGCATCTACTAGTGCATCTCAAAAACATTAGAATTTTTCATTTGAGCCTTTTTGATTTGAATGTTGACACTGTTTCAATAATAATTTACTCTAAATATTGTAACTGGGATTCTGGATTTCTGAGTAAATAGGACAGTGTTTAATAAAATTATGAACAATGAAAATTTTTTAAGATGCACCAGCTCTTATATTGCATCTTATCTGTCAAATGACTGCTGAATGTTTAAACAGAAACTGTTACTGACACACAACCACTAGATGGCGCTGCTGACATAACGCTTATAACGCTCAGAACGGGAGCGTTTTCTTGTTAATCTTCAGCAGATATGGGTAAAGTAGATAAAAACTTAACTCAAACACTCACATATGCTTATTAATATAGTTATTATTATTATTATTATTATTATTATTATTATTATTACTGGGAATTGTAAGCTCCCTTGTTACTATTCTATGGGGGTCTGTGATGAACGTGAACTTGCCTACCAAAATGGCGCCTGCCTGATTCATGTTTAAACCCTATGATGTCTTTAATTACAAATTGACTATAAAACATTTTGTGAGTATAATTCTAATGTGGCCTCGTTATGCCTAAAACACTGTGAGCTAGATTTGAACCCACAATCTAAGTATGACTAGATAACTAGTGTAGTCATCCGCTCAACCAACAGAGCTATCAAAGCTAACAGGTAATGAGCAGGGAAAACCCAATGCTTTAAACCCTATGATTTCCTTATTTACAAATTGACTATACACTCTAAAAAATTTCTGTTGACTCAACTTAACTTAGTCAAGTCATCTTTTTGCTTTGACTCAGTTAAGTTGTAAAGACTTGACATTTTGTTGACTCAACTTAACTTAGTCAAGTTTAAGTTATATCAACTTAACATGTCAAGTCTTTACAACTTAACTGAGTCAAAGCAAAAAGATGACTTGACTAAGTTAAGTTGAGTCAACAGAAATTTTTTACAGCTTATGGTCAGCATAACTCTAATGTGGCCTTGGTTATGCCTAAAACACTGAAATCTAGATTTGAACACACAGTCTAAGGATGAATAGATAACTAATACAGTCCTCCACTTAACCAACTGATCTATCGAAGCTGACAAATAATGGGCAGGGAAAACCGACGCACACACGCACACACACATGCACACACACACAAACTATATTGACTACAGGATCACAGAGACGGGATATTAAACAGGGACAAAATAAGACCTGAACCCTTTTGGTCTGTTCTGGTTCACTGACACAGAGCAGCTGACTGAAACTTCATGTCCAGCTGGAGAGATTAAATGGTTGGCTGATGTTGTTCCGTCCACCTGTACATAATCCATAATCCATAATAATGGTGGGCAAATACAGAGCAGTGTGTGCATACAAACACACACACACACACACACACACACACACACACACACACACACAGAGGAAGAAAGAGAGAGAAACAGGTAGAGATACTGGGTGCAAGAGAAATAGATAGAATGAGATAGAGTGAGATAGAAAGAGAGAGAGAGAGAGAGAGAGAGAGAATTTGAGCGCATAAGACAGAGACAGAAGAAGAGTGAAAGTGAGAGATAGATAGAGAAAAAGAAAGCACAAGAGAGGTAGAGCAAAGAAAGAGAGTGAGAAGAAATCAAGAGCGAGAGAAAGAGGGATAGAGAGAGAAAGAGAGAGAGAAAGAGAGTGAGAGAGAGAGATAGAAAGAGAGAGAAATAGAGAGAGAAAGAGAGAGAGAGAAAGTGAGTGAGAGAGAGAGACAGAGTGAGTGTGAGAGAGAGAGAGAGAGAAAGAGAGAAAGAGAGAGAGAAAGAGGGATAGAGAGAGAAAGAGAGAGAGAGAGAAAGAGAGAGAGAGAGAGACACTATGCTTTAATTGCATCCTCTCGCTGCAGTATGATTGAAAGGCTTTTAAACTAACAGGCCTAAAAACTCAAAGCCACTTCAAGGACCCCCCATCCCTTTAAAAAAAAGCTTTCAGAGAGCTGGTGGGGGTGAAGTCTCGCTCATAAGCCATGTTTCCGGTAATAGCAGAGCTGTAGAAGAATGGAAAGGATAGAACAACCTTCCAGGAATTGTTCTGATTCATCACTAATCCCCCCTAGTCTAGTTTTGGCCATCAACTGGATTTCTTTATTGATAGACAGAGAGCAACACAGAGGTGGACACTTGACTTTGGTCAGAACAACTGCTTATTAATGAGTTGTTCATATTTAAAAGCCTGGCAAGATTACTGAGGATGCTTTTAGTGCCACAGGATGTCCAGTGACTTCCTTACCTATGAAACACAAAAAAACCCTGAATATATTACTGTAACACAAATTATCTACTAAGTTACACTAACAAAAGCATTAGGATATGGGAATAACTGTGTTATTACACAGTTATTAACGGTTATTAACTGATATTATCTGGCAGATGTTACAGGAGCATCCGCTTATGGACTAGGAGGCTCAGGAAGAGCTTCTTCCCAGTGGCTGCAACCTTAGTGAACTCTGCACTGCCACTTTAACTTGAGCGCTGCCTTTTGAATTGCATGTTTACAACTCCACACTGTTCATACACTTTATATCTGCTACCTCACATATATACACTCTTAATGATGTATATATGATATATTTACAATAGACATATTCAGTCTCTACAACTCACTGTACCACCTCCATGATCACTTACTGTACTTTATGTAAATAACACTGTACACTGCACATTGATTAGATGCTAAGTACACCTGCACTCTGCACAATGACAATAAAGTTGAATCTGATCTAATAATCTAATCTATTACACAGTAATTAACTATTATTACAAAACTATTAACTGTTATTAACTATGATAGTTATTAACAGTATATTAATTGTTATTAACTGTCACATTTAATAAGTTATATTATTAGTTATTACACAGTTATTAACAGTTATTATGTTACAGTTGTTAACTGTTACATTTAATAACAGTTATATAGTTACAGTAATTACTTCTAATTAACACTTATTTGCTCTTATTAACAGAATTATTAACAGTTATATAGCTACAGATATTACCTTATTAACAGTTACATTTATTAAGTTATTAACTGTGCAATAACAGATAATGATGAACATTTTGTGCTATTTTAGGGCTTGATTTTAAGAGGGGATGTCAGGGGATGACACCCCTCCAGTTACTAAGGGAGATACAACCTCTTATATAACTACCATCCACCCCTTGCATCCACTTTTAGATAGATAGATAGACAGACAGACAGACAGACAGACAGACAGACAGACAGACAGACAGACAGACAGATAGATAGATAGATAGATAGATAGATAGATAGATACTTTATTAATACCTTTGATCAATTTTGTTATATCTTATCATCAGTATTTCATCAAAACAATTTCAATCCACAATTCTGAGGAGAATGGCCTGTAGACTGGCATTGTTACCACTGCTGGTAGACCTGAATGACTGTACATTTCCATAAACCTGCAAATTCAGCTACTTCCTTCACACTCTGACCTTTGATGCCCAAATACAGTCACTTCTTTATCATTAACATCTGCTTTGTGACCCATTTTCCACTCATCAAATGAGACATTCACTGCATTGTACCACATTTTCTCAATCAGTGACTCCACCACACAGTTATTTATAGCCTGATCATCCTCCTACAGTGCCATCTACAGGAGCCTGAAGCTACTCTTTTGTGTCTGTGGAGCTGTAATTACATTAAAGTCACAGAGGGAAATGATTATAACATAACTCTACATGAGAAATCAGCTCACTCTTACAGATTCAGCAATTCACTGGTTTGAGATGATTAATAGTTGTGAGCTGATGAACAGTAGAGAGGAGTTGGCGCTTGGGTAATGGGCAGTGTGCTTTGTTAGTCAGAGTGGGTGGCTGTACACTGGCATGAAACAGATGGCATCAGACCATGCATGACTGTCTGCCTCTGACGCCAGCTGGCATGCAGACACAGCTCTGGCAGAGAATGACACGTCTTTGGGAAAGTTTCACCCTCTGAATGTATCTTGGCACAGTGGGCCAAGGACATGCAACGACGCCAGCGCAGGTCCTTGAGAACATCAGCAGCCACCCCTGAGTGAACGGTGAGCGTCTAGAGGAGTTTGACAGCCACTGTGCAGTATAGTGCCATGTTTTTGACTCACCTGCTCGGAGCTGAAAACACTTTTCTACTCAAGCCGGGTCCAATTACACTTTGTTAACCTCCTGATTTTCCCACTTTATGCAGAACCGCGTGAACATTCCCACGCTAATTACCTTTAGTCACCCTGAAGAACAACTAACATGCTAATTAATTAATAATCTGAAATCATTAAGCAAATTAACTACCAATTCATTACTCTAATTAACAAGCAAGCCACAGTTTTAAAACCTCTTAGACAAAAGCTTTCAGAGCTGATGAGGCGTACTTAAGAATGCAGTCGTAATTAAGCCTCTGAGGCTGATTTCTGTCCTGTAGATTTATTCAGTATGACTCATTAGACAGAAAGACTATGTGTTCTTTAAGAGAAGGGCAGCTCAAAAACCTCTTTAAAAGAAGCCTAGCACAGCTTTACAACAGTTATGCATCTAACAATGGAGACTGTAAACCATCTGTTAACCATGGTGCTGCCTATTTTTAACAGTTCTAGTGTAATACAAAGACCTGCTTCAAATAATCAACCAAAATGTATTTTCACATATATAATAATATAATATGTATTAGCACCAACACCAAACTAAGACTGATGAAAGCCTTGGTCTGGCCAGTAGCTACATATGGATGTGAAGCCTGGACACTGAAGAAAGAGGAAGAAAGACGTATTCAGGCTTTTGAGAACAAGTGCATCAGGAAGTTGCTGAAGATCTCATGGATGAAGATGATGACCACTGAGCAAGTCTATGAGATGCTAGAACTCAAAAGGAGTCACTGATGCACGTTAAATCTCGCAAGTTACGTTACTTCGGTCATGTGATGTGGCAGCACATGAGAGCATTGAAGGAAGTGTTATGACTGGACTTGTGGAGGGAGTCCGAAGACGTGGAAGACCAAGAATAACCTGGATGGATAACATCAAGACGTGGACTGGATTATCAGGTGCTAGCCTGCTACAAGCAACCAGAGACAGGGAAGTGAATCGTCTGTGCAGCCTACTATCGCGAAGCGATGACAGCGTATGACATGACATGACATGTATTTTCAGCAGTAAGATCTAAAACGATCGCAACAGTATTTGATGTAGACACACATGACTAAATCCACTACATTCTACAGGATGTGATGTTAAAAAAAACGGCATTTTATAAAATAATTTTGTGATATACTTTTTCATCCATCCATTATCTTGTCTGCTTAATCCTGATCAGCGAGTCCCCCTACCCCATCACCGGGCACAGGTCAGGGCACTACAGACTATCTGAGCCAAGCCCAGGACAGGGTGACAATCCACTGCTGGATGCATACACACACAAACTATTTAGAGCACCCAATTCACCTGACCTCCATGTTTTTGGACTGTGGGAGGCAACTGGAGACCCAGGAGGAATCCCCCAGAGACATCACGGAAAGTCCGCCCAGATGGAGACTTGAACCCAAGACCCCAGCACTGAGATGTGAGCATGCTAAACACAAGGCTTGTCTAAAACAATGCCAACACATAATCTCATATGAAAACTAGACCTACACTGGAAAGAAACTGATACGTATCATGACACATGAGTTATGATATACTGTGTTGTGATATACAAAGTCATAACAGAATATTATGAGCACCCTTGGATTGGAATGAACTTGGTCAGATGACACGTTACAGAGTTTGCTACATGTATAAATACGTGAGCACACTAGTCAGTTGTAGTAAAACCATCATCATGGACAAAGGATGTGATGTGACTGAAGTCCAAAAGGGCATGATAACAGCAGGTGAACGGTTATAGCATCTCAGAAACTTTTTGGGATGTTCTCGAGCTACTGTACTGAGAATGGGCTTGCACTTTCGATCCAATGACCTTCCAGTAACAACACCACACTGTACAAAGTGACGCTTAAATAAAAATGTGCACCCATTTGTGCAAAGCATGTTAAACAGTGACCAGCTGACACTTACCCATGGCACGTCATCTTGTCTGTAGGATCTCCAGGTTCTTCCAGAGTCGCTGTACTGCAGAAGGTAGCTGTTCACCCAGTCTGAGCTGCCCCATCGACCCTGAGTTGCAATGGCCGTGATCTCCAGCCTATCCCTTAGATCCAGCTGTAACCAGGGTCGTTGGTCCTCACTATCTGGAGACCACCCACCAGCACCTGAAAGGTGTGAGATAGAAAGAAGACATAGAGGGAAAAATTTAAAAAAGGCAAGAAAGGATCTATTTTGGCTGTTTTGTGGCTTGCTCTTGTGTTTCTTTTGATCCATGCTTTAACTCATCTCTAGAGGACAGTGTACGGACCTCAGAGCAGTGTAGTATTACAGCACAGTGGTTAAATAAAACACAATGACCTCTAGTCTGGCTGACCCAACAACTGCTTAGTGTTTCTGCATTGGGTTCTGTTTCCACTTATGATTGTTCAGACAACATTAGACTGACAATAACAGGAAATACTTAGGAAATATACCTTATTTTACACTTTTCAAGAGTGATGTACAGTCTAATGACAGTACAGACATCATCTATTGGTTATTGATTACGTGTTTGTCCAGATAAGGAAGTGAATCTCAGCCTTAATCTCAGAGGACAGCTGTGTTACATTAACCTAAATCAGCTGAGCTCCACTTATATTATGGATCCATTACTGGTCAGTATTCCAGGTACTCATCATTAACAGATTAAGCCCTAGCATAGTTGTTGTAGATCTCAAATTATCCATCCATCCATCTTCTTAATCCAGGTCAAGGTCGTGGTAAGTCCCCCTACACCTTCACTGGGCAGGGCATGACACTAATTTTATCCATAACAGAACAGTGTGGCAATCCATCACTAGGCACACACACTAGCGTTCCCAATTCACCTCCATTTTTTTGGACTGTGGGAGGAAACCAGAGACTTGGGAGGACACCCATGCAGACACGGCAAGAACATGGAAACTCCAACCTTAAACACAAGACCTCAGCGCTGAGAGGTGAATGTGCTAACCACCAAGCCATTGTCTTGCCCTCTCAAAACATGTTAAAATAAATCTAGACTATAAATATTACTATGGCATGAATGAAGGGTTGTGTATATGTGGTTTATCTAATTAAAGCATCTAATTTTGGTATAAACATCTTTTGTAAAAGCCTGAATATATATCATCCAATATTCAGCCAAAGTAAAGCAAATTTAGTTATTTTTTCCTCCCCCACACTGCAGTCCTTCCCAAAGCCCCCTCTTCTTCTCACTGTTTGTTTGCTTGGAATAAAGCCTGGGAAAGTATAAATAGCCACATCCGTTAAGCGGCTCCGCCGGGAAACTATCCATTGCCTTGGAGAATAACTCCATACCATGTAAGTGCCACATTAGTCTAATCTGCTGCACAGGCTGAGGTTCAGTGAGGTCGAATTGCACAGGATGAGGGAATTTCAGGCTGATGAGAAGACTGTCAGGTTGTGGATGGTGAAGGACAGAGGTCAGCTTTGGGTCACAGATTCACCAATACTGCCTTAAGGGAGGTTGTAGCGGAGATCTGGCGATGCATCTTTCATTAACAGTGTCCTATTGCTCATTCACTGTCAGCTGTAAAAGCTTTTTCGCCTGAGGACAGGTGCACAGGTGTGGCCTCACGTACAAGGTGTAATTGGATTGCGCAACCAAGGTCATTAGCCAAGCCAAGTCCAATCCACAAAGCTGTACAAACAGCAGAACTTAATAAAGGCTGTGGGAGGAAATACAGCGAGCAGACAGTTTATTAGGAGCACTTTGTAGGTAAACAATTACAGACTGTAGCCTGTTTGCTATGCAGCTGTTCTCAAACCTGTCCTTCAATGGAAAGAGAGCTCCATAGGACCACCATGATGATCCAGTCTCAGGGATACAGACATGATAGTAGCTTGTTGGTTTACGTAGCTTTGGTATCCGATATAGCTGCATTATCCCTAGTGGGATTGGATTCGTTTATCAGGATGTTTATAAAGAAACATTTTACACATCTGAGTGATGATTCGCTTGCATCCAGACAGCAATTAACTGGGTTATATAACCTGGATGTAATCACCTCTATGATAAACCTGAAGAATTCTTATAAATTTTACTTTCCACATAATGCTGCATATGGAGATCAAGAACATCTAGACCAAATAGATCACTAAGTGACTTTTCAAATACATTCATAATTAACAGCAATATGATTATTATAATGTTAAAGCAACTCAGGACACTGACACAGAGGCAGAAGCTATACCCTTTTTCAAAGTGTGCTGCCACCTAGGGTTGGTCTACAAAGATTCTTACACTTGGCACTTGCAGATGAAAGATAATGAAATATAAAAAATAAGGGAAAAGAAGTTTGATCAAGTGACCTATTGCTGAGTCAGAGAAGGAGGTAACCCAGCTGCAATGACAAGAAAACGGCCTCCCCTAGCAGCCAATCAATGCACCGCTAGTTCAGTCCCTTACAGGGCCAATCACTGCTTTGCAGGGGTGGCCCCTTGCAGGGCCTCTGTTTCAGGCTCCTGTGACCTAGTTCCTGATTTTATGTGGGGCCAGCCGTGGTCTGGTGGTTAGGGATTTGTTTTTTTTTTACCCAAAGGTTGCCGGTTTGATCCCCCGGCAGGTCATGACTGACGTGCCCTTGAGCAAGGCACTTAACCCCCAACAGCTCCCCAGGTGTCATGAATAGGTGATGAATATATATGAATAGGTCATGTCCTCAGAGCCTAGTGTGTTCACTAGTGTGTATGTTTCACTGCACTGATGGCTTTAATACAGAGGTCAAATTCCGTTGTGTACACATGGGCAAAGTTGAATCCAGGGGCGGAAAAGTGGGACTGAGTTACCAGGGCTCCAAATTGGGGGAAGGTTCCTTGAGGAGTTGGGAATTTTATTTTTCTTTAAATATTAAAGTAAATAATATATAATAATGGGGGGAGGGGGTCTTGTGAACTGTTTGTGCATAGGGACCAGAATTTGTTGCTACGCCCCTGGTTGAATCTAATCTAATCTGAAATCTAATCTAGCTGTGTTTCAACAGCTTTGCTATTTAGGTAATGACCCCTCATCAAAAATGTGGAAAAGTTAATGTGGATGACCTGTGTTTGTTGATTGACCAAGTATTAAAACCCTTACGTATGGATCCTACTCAGGTGTTCCACTCTCCTCACACATAATTAAATATGAATAATATTGTAATAATAATACAAATTTTCCATCTGTTTGGGAAATCACAGAAATTTGTATCAGACAGGACTAAAACAATCAACCAAGCTCCTAAAGGTCTAAAAAACTGCTGATACTTCAGTCTGTATTTTACTCAGAGGAGGAGGGAGAAAAACACAGATATGATGGATCCAGAAAGAAAGAAATAACAGTTTAGCTCCTGTAGAAGAGACAACAGAACACCCTGTATAATTAATCTAATCCCAACAGCCCGCAGATCTTCTGGCCACAAGTCTCCAAAAACTAGAATATGATGAAAAGCTTTCAGATTTTCATTCAAAATGGTAGGCAATGAAAATGCAAAAGAACATCAGGCAACAGGACAGAGCCCAACAGACACTATTCAAGTAAATCTGATGAGTCACATTATTCTACAGGCATTTGTTGAGCATCATCAATGATACTGAACCCAACAGTTGCCAGTTTAAACTACAATAAACCTCAAAATAACTGTACAAATTATTACACACTGTACAGTTGCAGACTGTGGCTCATTTTTCTATCATTTGTGCTCATCGTCTATAGCAGAGGTATCAAACTGGGTTTATTTCTGGTCAAAGCACTGCAGTGTTTAGCATCTTCTCTCATGCCTTATTTCACCTAATTAGCTAATTTACCATCTCTTTTCTCATCTGTGCAGAGCTGTGGCCTGGTGGGAACCCAGTGTGACACCCCTGCTGTAGACCTTTATCAGTGGTCAGGATGGATTATAACCCGGCAGTGATATAAGGTCTTTAATATAAGGTCTTTAACATCCTCACAAGAAGAACAACAGTGAGAATATAACATGTGGAGCTTACCGACACACCACCACTATGTTTTACAACCATGCTGTGAATGGTTCACCAAACAGGTAATGGTGGCCCTATAGTGGTGTCTTAACATTGATGGAAAAATTGAGGCAGATTGATAAATTGTGCAGCAACAACAGGTCTACAATCTGCAACACTAACTGGCCACTTCATTAGGTACACAGACCTTGTATCTACACTCATTGTCCATTTACCTCTACTGAGCATACAGGTGCACTTTATATAGACTGTAGCTCATCTGTTTCTCTGTTTACTTTATTCACCTCCTATTTGGATGGTGGATCATTCTCAGAACTGCAGTGACACTGACATGGTGGTGGTGTGATACAGTGTGTTAAAATGGATCAAAAACAGCAGAGATACTGATGTGTCTCTGCTGGAGTGCACAAAGTGTACCAAGCAGCCAATCATGTCCAGTAGGCAGTGTCCTGTGACCACTAATGAACAACTAGAACAGGGAAGTTGAACTCCAGTCCTGGAGGGCCGGACTACAGTCAGTACAAAGTGCACCTGTATGGTCAGTAGAGGTAAATGGACAATGCATGTACAAGGTATGTGCACCTAATGAAGTGGCTAATGACTGTATTTGGTCAGAATATTGATAAAATATGAGACTGTTCCTTTTTTAAATCCAGTGTAAAGGATGCTAACGCCTGCTTTCTGCAGGGTATTTCTGAAATCTCAAAGAAACCTGCAAGCATTTGGTGTCTGTGCACGTCCAGCAGAAGCAGACAGTGACAGTCTCGCATCGTAGTAGACCCCTGCTGCTCTTGACTCAGTGCCATGGAGAAAGCAGCAAACGCCCGGGGGAGATGGAAGGGTCGGCCTAACGTAGCGTAGCCAAGCTGCTAACTGAGCGTCTGAGGGGAGTAGAGGAACGGATGGAAGACTTCATTCCACAAAGTTATAAGTCCATCATAATTAATGAAAGGTGATGCTTTGAGAATACTGATGAATGGAACGACTTTGTATGTATCTGAGGTCAAATCTGGCTTCTCCTGAAATGGATGCACGAGTGTGTTTCAAGAAAAGTTCAAGTCTCTGTTCAAGTCTGTTTTTGGGTCCATGTGCTTGTGCTTACCATTCTAGGCCCCACCCTAGCCACACTCCTTGTTATCATATTCTTTTTGTTTTGCTTTATGTTTCAATAAAAAACTCCACCTACTCACACTTACATCCTGCTTACATACATGCTGACACACAGTTGATCAGATTTATAGCTCCAGAATCTCAAATGATTACACTGTAAAACATTTTATCAGCTTCAACATAAAAACTTAAGTTCAAAAGCTGCCTTAAAGTTTTAAGTTAAATGAAATCATTCTTTCTATTTACTTCAACTCAAGACTTTAAGTTGAGTTTGGCTTTGAATTACATTGAAATTCTGTATTATTTGCGGGAAAAATATGTAAAAATTAGCGTTTTGGCTGGTGTTTTTACTTACGCCATTTCACTGTTAAATAAACTGTGTTTAACCTATTTTCCATTTACGGTGGTAAACTGTCATGGTTTGACAGTTTTTCACCGTAAAATCTACGGACATTTTTTACAGTGTAGGGATGGGCTGAATATTTGGCAACCAAAATTAATTCAGAATTGTGCTTTTCCTCACCAACAAAACACAGATTCACCAGCACAGTTACAGTTTGGTGCTGAAATAGAAGAAGACAAAAAACTACAAGCACAACCTTTACTAAACTGCACTTGTTATGATGAAGCCAGAATACAGCCGCTTAGCTTTGTGTTTGTGCTCTGGCGGCTGCAGTGTTAGGGATCGTCTCACAATTACCAGAAGAAATGTGAAGTGTTTCAGTGTCTGTAGCCAATGACACTCACACTAAACACACAACACATCCATGTGACTTACATCATTCAGTTTAGACATTTTCATCATTTTATTAAATATTAGTAATTATGTAACACACATGCATCTTCATACATATTCATATATTATTGTCTTTGTTTTATAGTCATTTATAGAAATGTTCAGTATTTGGCCAAAAATTTTATTTTGGTACATCACTAATGAACACAGTATCAACATTAAAACAAAAAGGCTTGCAAGGTGTCACTTTTTGAGTATTTTTTAAAATTAAATTATGAACACAAATGAACTTTTCCAACATATTCTCCTTTCTGCTCATTTAAGTTTTTGGTGTGAATAAGTATTTATGATGTTTCTACATTTACTCCTCTCTGGTGATCATTTTAGTTAAGACTGAATTAATTAAACTACTTCCTGGAATAAAATGAGTAAGAAAGAATAAGGATGTCGATAGAATTCATGATGCGCACCTCTCTAAGCACAGTATCTGCCGATGCTAACACTGGGACGGTCCATAAGGTTAACGGTGTAGAACCACTCTATTCCTGTTGGCTTTAATTGTTATTTGTCCAACATGTGTATCCACATTTCTGTTTCACTTCAGCTGGACTAATGTTCTGGTTGTTCTGATATCTGAGATCTGTTGTTCATATTCAGATGTTCAGAAGGAGGAAACCGTAGAATAGAACTTAATCCTTAACATAGTCTTAACATTCTGTATACCCCAACTCAAAAATGACCTTCACTAAACATCTAAAGTAAGGCAGCTTTACTTTAACTTTAAATGCCAAATCAATTTTGCATGAAGAAATTATCTGAATATCTGGGTTTTTACATTATATTATATTAACAAATATGTGAATGTAATATAATATAATATAATGTAAAATTGTATAATGTAATTGTAAAAAATTGTATAATATAATGTAAAAATATAATGCATTACATTTTACATTTCTGTATGTAACACATACAATCTGGATTCCAAAAAAGTTGGGACACTAAACAAATTGTGAATAAAAACTGAATGCAATGATGTGGAGATGTCAACATCTAATATTTTATTCAGAATAGAACACAAATCACAGATCAAAAGATTAAACTGAGAGAATGTATCACTTTAAGAGGAAAATATGTTGTTTCAAAATTTAATGGCGTCAAGAAATCCCAAAAAAGTTGGGACAAGGCCATTTTTACCACTGTGTGGCATCCCCCCTTCTTCTTACAACACT
>BRDA01009553.1:11548-26171 GCA_036984385.1 Crenuchus spilurus
CAGTTTGTATTCACAATTTGTTTAGTGTCCCAACTTTTTTGGAATCCGGTCAATGAAATCATCAATAATTCAGTGTTTCATTAGATTTACTAGCCTTAACATCATCAGCCTGCGGGCAGGATGGTCCGAAATTCATTATTAAACATTGAGTCTGACTTTTCTACAGAACATCCTGTCTTCAGACATCTTTATCTCCTCTGATTGTATCCATCCATCCTGTTTCTGGTCCTCTTCCTCTTTTTGTCTGACTCGCTCTGACAAACATGTCTCTGCTTATTTAAGCTCCTCTCACAAATTTAAAAAGTAGACCTTTTAAGGTTTCCGGGGTATGTTTAGTTTAGTTTCTGTGATAAAATCTTGCAGCTATAGAAGTGTATTTGCGGAATTTCATTAATATACCGCTGGCGGAAGAGCCGACTCCAGAGGGTGAAGGTCTCACCCTGAGATCTGCAGCACAGCAGAGAGTTTGAAGCACCTTTGCTCTGCTCCCTTTCTGCTCGCCCACCTGCTGGAAGAGAAAACTGCTGTGCACAGTGTCGGTTAATGGATGAAAAGAGGCAGGGGTGTATGAGAGGTCCCTGAGAACTCCCTTTCTTTGATCCAAATAAAAGAGCAGGGGCAATTTCAGCTCCCGCTGAGAGGTACGCAAACTTAGTCTTGCGCCGTAAATAACACGTCTTTTCTAATTGGCTGGCAGGTTGACCAAACATAGAGAAACATACACCCTGAGAAAGGAGAGGCAGTAAATCATTTCCCCAAAATAGCTCAGAAACATAATATCTCAGTCTAGTTTAAGCACCACCTCCAAACAAAACCGTTATGATTTAAAGAAGCTAGGTACAGTTATAAATCAGCCACAGACACTTCTGCCTGCAAACACTTTTACTTAATGTTCCCAGATTAAGCATGGGCCCAATTCATTCATAGAAAACCTCATTTATTATCACAGAACAGTGATCTGGAATATACTTAAAAATACTCTGACACAGATCATAAACAGTGCTGTTTAGACTGATCCACTACAACAAATCAGAAGAAAAATTATGATTAAGACAGAAATTTCAGCATTTATTCTCCAAATTGTGGTAGAGTGCTTCAGATCAGGGCAAATAAACTCCAGTTAGAGGTAAAAATGCTCAATATAAAGAAAAAAATGCTCTAAATTAAGACAGAAATGTTCCAAATCAAGTGCTCATGCTCCAAATTCAGCAAAAAAGCTCCAGACGGGGACAAAATGCTTTAAATCAGGTCAAAACAATTATAATTTGAGGTTAAATTCCTGCAAATCAAGACAAAATGCTTTAAATCTGGGCAAAAATGCTCTAGATTGGGGGGGGGAATGCTCAAAATTAAAAAAAAAAAAAAATGCATCAACTTAAGACATTACGTCTCCAAATTGAGGTACAGTTCTCCATATCAAGAAACAAAATGCTGCAAATCACTGTAAAAAGGCTCCACATCAGGGCAGAAACGCTCCAAATGTCATAATTGTAATTAGTGATCAGTATAAATGAAGACACATTCTTATTCATAGGTAATGACTGTGTTTTGAGAAGCTGCTACAAAGACTTTGTGAATGTTTAAACAAATCTGAATGAAGTTACATGTCCAGTATGTCTGTAACGACTTTAGTCTTAGACTTGAATGTGTTTGCAGTTTCTTTAGGTCATAAATCTGAGCACCTTATAATGAATTCAGACCCTGACATGATTGTATCAGGAGAACCTGATCTGTGATTTCATGTGTGTGTGTGTGTGTGTGTGTGTGTGTGTGTGTGTGTGTGTGTGTTTCTCTGCAGTTATGCTGCAGATGATCTGAAGCTGGCCGTCCTCCACCACTGAAGCCAGTATGAGTGAGGTCCAGGCCACTGTGGAGTTCTCTGTAGAGCTCCACAAGTTCTACAATGTGGATTTATTCCAGAGAGGGTAAGTTAAGCTCGTAGACTGGCACAACCATGCGTGTAATTTGCGGGGGAAATAGGGGGGTTATGACCCCCCCAATAATCTGATCCAATCACTATAACCCCCCCAATAAAGTCACATAATTTCAATTTACAAAAACATCTTTCATGAATAACTTGTAAATTTTCTTTATTCATGAATAATTTTGGGTAAAATACTAGCATGTCTAATCATTTGGTAATGTAAACCCCCTATTTCCCCACAAAAACTTGGTATCACTCATCCGGCTTGGCTCCGCCAAGCAGCAGCGCTTGCAGTTTGCAGGGTTGCCAGATTCGTGGTTTTCACGCCAAATTGGGCCTGTTTGAAAATCCAGTCGCGGGTGAAAATTCAAGCGTGTCAGGCTGCGTTTTTTTGGGCTACTTTTAAAAATTACCGCGGCCGCCAAAAAACAACAAGAAAAGTAGGTGTTGGAAGATTAAATGCAACAATACGAACGGGGACGGCATAACGACATAAGGAAGTACAGCCTGAAAAGGAGAGAGAGAGACTTTTTTTTTTTGCTAATTATGTTACTATTAAATGTTCTTGACTGGGATATAAAACTGTTATTAATAAACACTAATGTTGCTATATTATTAATGACTGATAAAAAATCCCTTATAAAACAAAATACTAAGTCGTACACTCATAGTTGTTTTGCAACTTCAAACGTGTGACAGACATATTTTGGGCTAGTTCAAGCTTCTGAAGGGCGGGTTTTAGAGTGACTTTTGACTGGATATTTTTTGCTGGACCTGGCAACCCTTACCGTTTGCTTGTTTGTGCAAGCAGCTGCTGGAGGAATGGGTGTCGTAAGAAAAAACGAAAAGAGCACCAAAAAGTGGACAAAAAACATTTTTTCATTGTTGTTTGACAACACTGCCTTGTAAAAAGTGGAAAAATCAAAATGAGGTAAATGTATATGTATTATGTATGTATATATGTATATAGCTGATGATTGAATAACTATGTGTATCAGACACACTATGAATACCCGTTAAGGTACTATAGCTAGCTCCGTTAGCTAGCTTCGCATTTCTTAATTGTTTAAGGTGCAGAGTAAATACAAAGAAAGTTAAATAAATACATAGTAAAAGCATTACAATGTATTTCTAATACGGTTAACCCAAAATCTCCTGTATCCTTTTAGAAAACTAAATGATTTAATAAATAAATTAATATGCAGACAGCTCAACCCCCCCAATGTTGACCCAAAGTTACGCCCTTGGGCACAACTAAAGGAAGACTACATGTTCTGAACACACAGGTTTTAATCCAAAACAGTTCTGCTTACACTGCAGGTATACATGTTCTGTGGTATTGATGCTCATTACTATTATCAAAGTGGTCTCTGTATGCTTTGCTCCTGTTCCTGTTTTAAACACCTCAGTGTCACTATTGGAGTGAAAATAGTGACCAACCAGGCAACAGTCAGGACTAGAGGACCAACACACAATATGCTGACAGTGACACAGAGTGTGTCCACTGTTTAACATCTCCAGCACACACTAACACACCACCACCACCACACCAGTGTCACTGAGAATCATACATCAGCTCAGTGGGGGTACCGAGCGTTGAAGAACAGGGTGAGAACAGATGGACTACAAGTGCACCTGTATGCTTAGTGAAGCTCAAATGAACTATGTGTGTATGTGTACCTAATGAAGTGGCCACTGAGTGTACATGGGAGGGCAAAGCGTTTTCAGAGGACCTTCCTCTATTTATTTAAGGAGTTCACGTTCAGAGATGCTTTTGATTGTCGGAAATTGCTACACCCTATTCAACGGACTCTTGCGTGGCTGGATTGCTCAAGACGGAGTGAACTTGTGGTTAAGACTTCGCAATTGTTTAAACTCCATACAGTTAGACTAGAACATTGTAAACAAACACCGTTCCCCTTACCAAGACATGTGGACCTTCTTATAGTTCAGAACTGGACCTGTAATGCTAACAAACACAAGAACCTAATGGTCATGGATGAAATCCATCACTTCTCTCAAAGCTCATCCAACGTGTCACAGACTAGTGAGTGTAGTCACACTATGACTTACACATCTGTAGAAAGAGGTGAGGACTGAGCTCCCTAGTCCGGCACGCCTCAACCTCCTGAGGAAGTAGAGCCGCTGATGTGCCTTCCTGAGCTTCCTGATTTCAAGCCTTTATAGTGTCTCAGTGTGGCTCAAATCATTATTGTTATAACATTTCATTTGGTGTTAAATTACTATTCAAACAGTATCAACATTAAAATAAAACGACTTCAAATATAATATAAATATAATGTTTAGGACAGTTTTTGGATGAAGTTATGTACACAAATGAACTTTCTCACCATATTCTCATGTGTGGAGATGCATTATTATTATTATTATTATTATTATTATTATTAGAGGCTGTTTGGACGGCCATGCAGAGATCTATCCACCTCTTCTTCATCAGAGGAGCACTTAACTCTTCACTTATTTATGAAGAAGGTCATCTAGACCATCTCAACTTAAAGCTCATGATTATTAGCATTTGTCCGTGGGGAGGAAAGATCTGGCATGACTTAAGTACACCTAGAGTTGTACTGATACTGAATTTGAATGAATTAACAATAATTAATAACTGATTATTCTGTTAAGATCCTACTTATAATTAAAACAAACTTTTAATGAAAATAATATAACACATTACGACCACCAGCTGCCATTACAGAGTTTCAGTCCCAGCATTCTGATTAGGTATCAGTTATACTAACAATATTGGGCCGATAATAGTGATTACATTTTTCTGTTTATCGATATATCGATATATTGTGCATCTTTAAGTAAATTCTATTTTAAATTATTCTAAGATTATAAATTGTTAGATGCTTTAACCAGTTTCTTTAGTTCAATGATACTTGATTTGTTTTGACCTCAAAAATAGACCCAGCAGTGCAAACCTTGAGGCTTTAACAGACATTTCGGCCTTTGCACTTTTTATTTAATGCAAGCTATTAATAAATGTGGTAATAATAGACTTATAGGCTGGAGTTCTTGTTATTCTGGTACAGCTCTATAAACTATTCTTGGGAGACCTGCAGGCACTAGTGCTTATCTCTGCATCCAAATGTGCGCTTCACGTTACAGGCCTCTGAGTATGAGTGTATAAACTTCATATATCATTAGAATAAATAGTAATAACTATGAATACAAGATGATCTAAGACACAGTTAATCTGAGCTGGTTTAAAGGGTAACGTTTAAAAGATGTTTTCAGTTTCCAGTGAATTAAATTCAGGAAATAGATAAAACCTGCAGAGCTTTTCTCTCTGGCTCTTGTAGAAGGCAGAAGATCTCCTCTCCCCACTATCTACCCTGCTCGCTCTTTGTCTTGTCTACTCAGAAGCTCCTCATAGCACTGCCCTGTGAAAGAAAAAGTATGGATTTGATTAAAAGGTCTCTCAATGCTATTCACACCTTCTCAACGAGAATTCTGGTTTTGGGGGAGCCCACCTGTCCTGATGGGATGTTTGCTGCTGGATATGCGATAGATGTGGCGTGTCGTGTGTCTGGCGGGGCTCTCATTAGAAGATGCTGAGGATGTATATCTGTTCATGTCAAGAACTGTGCTCATCACTATGACATCTGCGAAATAGAGGACACTCAGACTCTGATTGCTGCCTGAAAACCAATTCTTCGGCCCACCGTCCTACCCTTCCCGGAATCACATCTTCTACTGCTTTATTCCCAGGCAGGGGCATGACGGCTCCGTGACGCGCCGGGCTGGCTGCGCCGGACATCTGTCTGCTGAAGCTGGTCTATTCCCATCCATTACCCCACCTTGCCTCCCCCCTTACATTTTGCTATGTCTCGTGTGAATTCTTTGTTCCTAGGCGTAATAGGTGACTTTTTCTTTTTCCCTCCTGGGCTCCCAGACTGTGCGCAAATTGGGGCGCTGTCCAGGGGTTGACGGGGCTTCTAATTTTTTATCACCCACCCTCATTGTGTCCCCCTGTTCTCTTCAAATTTTTATAATCATTTTGCTGTACTTGTACTTGTGCACTGACAATAATCTTATTCTGATTCTAAAGTGTGTAGAAGATACTTTTGTTTCCTGTAGACATGAACGTACATCTTATTTAAAAAAAATGATGAGTTTGACCAGGAGTGCACTAAGGTTGTCACTTCGATCTTGACCGAGCCATTCATTGTCTCTCTATCATTTATAATGTCTCTGACTCTAGGAGGGTGCAGACTAACACAGGTTTCCTCCAATGCATGTGAAGTCAAGCTCCGCCTCTTTTCAATCTGCTGCTGAAACGTCAGCGCCGAGCAGCCAATGCGCTCGGAGGAAAACGTAGGATGCCCAGTTCTGATAGATCACCTGGCAGACACCTGAGACAGCCCACATTACTTAGTAGTGCTGGAGAGAGTCAGAATAGTCAGTTTTGCTCTCTCAGGCCCCGGCTGCCAATGTCTATGCTTATGTCAACAAAGTAAAATGCAGAAAATACGGTGTTAGTTAGCACTAGTGCTCGGCGTTAAAACAATATCAATTTGTTTCATGATCATTTTTCCCTCGATGTCGATATTAAGCCGGAACAATAGAATTCGATAAGTATTAATGTTTGTTTCCATTTCACATCTAAGCAGCTTGACAGTGAGTTCAGAAGTCTAATACTGCTGCTTGTTAGCTCCTCCTCACCAGCGCTGCCAAAATGCACTGTTGTGTTTAGGCAAGTGTGTGATTGGCCGGGCGAGAAAGCACAAGGTCGCTGTGTGCTCGTCTGTTTGTGTGAGAAGGAGAAGGAGGAGGGCTCGCTCTGTGTGTGTCAGCCCAAGTGTTAGCATTAGCATGTTAGCTTGGCTCTCTAGCCTGTTGTTATTTTGTAGTGGCTGCAGCCGACAGCAATCATTGAAAGTTTCAACAATAAAGCGACGACTGTCTTTCTCGTCCATCCTTTCAACGCGTCCAGTCGGATGCTACAATATTATGTTCTGGCAATAAACAATTTTAATATTTTAAATAGTAACATTTCATGTATTTAGTCTGATTTTTTAGAAAGATGTTTAAAACTATGACAGTGTTAGAAAATTTAATATATCGTGATAAATATCAAAATTGATTAATGTAGAAAAAATTATCGTGATAAAATGTTTGGCCATATTGCCCAGCTCTAGTTAGCACAAATAATTTGTATTAGAAAGTATTAAAAGTATTGAAAGAGTGTAGAATTGCTAGGAAGATTTGATTATTGAACCGTTTCAGTGCATTTGAGTCTCGCTGCAACTCTTGACTGTATGTACAGCAACACGTCCTTCTGCCCTCGCTGTGTACATAACAAAACAGTGCCATTCCTCTGTGCGTTTTGAATGGAGAAAGTAGAACAAACATCACAAGGCTTTCCCTCAGTAAACAATGACCTGAGCACAGCTGTGCTGTTTGTTGTTAACGCTGCACTTCACAACCCTGCGATCACATTCCAGTCAGGTCAGACCGTCACCGAGAGAACAGGGTTTGCTCAGCTGTTAGCCAGCTGTTAGCCAGGAAGTAACCTACAGCCTCTGCTCTCCCTTCCTGCTCCACAACGTTTTTCCGGCTTAAGCATTGTATTCCAAACCCGTACCTTGTGTCTCGGATAATAATACACTGTGTCCAAACGTTTGTGGGCATCCAGCTAGTTGTAGTTGACACAGCTTGTTTAGTCTCTGTAGAGAAGTACTGCCAATAGAATAGGACTAAACATGAACCTGTTGGCACCATTACTAATGCCAGGTGTGGGCTAGAGGGCACAGCATTCCCTGCTAAATCCAATTTTTTAGGATGAGTTGAAGATGAGTGATCCTGACCTCACTAATGTGGCTGAATCCTCACAGCAATGCTCCAGAATCTAGTAGAAAGCCTCCCCTTCCCTTATTAATACCCTTGAAGAAGAAACCCATGAAAAAAAGTGCACTCTGGTCTATTTCTGTCCCACACACTTCCCTTCTGTTGCCAGCACACAGAATGATCAGGGAAGCAGAGCAGAATGGGAGATGTGAACGCGGGCAATCGCGTCCGCCTGACGCAACACGGATTTTCCCGTTTATTCAGCTAAGCTCCAGTGCAGAGGAAGGACGGAGCTTGGAGGAATGTAACATATCTGAGCAGTTCAGCAGTCCCCATGCCTCTCCCTGCTCTGACCCATGACTAAAGTCTACTTAAGCTTTCACAGAAAGGAGAAACGAGAGAAACTCTACGTTTCAGAAAGAGACAAGCATTAAGTGGTGTTTCCGGTCTCAGGCTGTTAAATGTAGGGATGTGAAAGTGCTGATTATTCATTCATGAGAAGTTAAGTGCTGGTCTGCATGCTTTTATATCCACTGACCTGAACAATTAGTCCTGCCTCTTGTTAGGCTTCAGTAAAAGGTCCAGTGCTCAGGTTAGACCCATCATATGACCCAAAGTCTTTGTTTGCTCCATTCTGTTCTGTATTTTGTAAGATGCATTTTAGATTGATCATATTTCTCATTAAATTTACTGTAATGAGTGACTGTATGTCACAAGCCAAATGAGAGCTAATGTTTAGTGCAGTGTGTTAGTGCAGGTAAGAATCTGTCGATACAATACTTATCATGATCCAGGAGTTATGATATAAAATCCTGTGATATTGTTACATTTTACATCTATTTTTAGTAAAACTGTCAGTGGTGCATCCTTACACTACTTGTTTGTGTTGTAGTACAAGAGTCTAATGGCTGAAAGTAGACTACAACACTGCCATCTAATGGTCGGGATTAAACAAATTACACCCATGTAAAATTATTTTTCTCAAAGTGTTACACAGGCTTTTGTTCAGCACAAACTCAACAACAACAGTGTCAGAACAGTAAGAGTGTCATAAATCTATATTTTGATTAAATCTGCTCTAAACTTAGTCTTTCCAAAAGACCATTTTCAGATGTGTCGATATATTGTGAAAAAACACTCTAAACATTTCTAACCAAGACTTTTGAGCTCAGAACTGAATAAACAGAGGTGTTGGCTGCACACTGGTCATTACAGTTTTTAGACTTTGTATGTGGTTTTATTTCTAATGCTTAACTAATGTGAGGTGACAATCTGTTTTACTCATTCAGTCCTTCCTAGCTTTAATATTTATGAGATATGTGTGAGGTCTTTTGTTCATGTCTAGAATCCACACATTCCAGGGCTGCTAATCCACCAATGGTATCTCTAGAATTACCATGTATTTATCATATGAATGACAGATGCGTCATCTGGTGCAAAAATATGCACAGCTGTCTGACTCGCTCTCACATACATGTCTCTGCTTATTTAAGCTCCTTTCACAAATATCTAAAAATAAATTTAGACCTTTTTAAGGTTTCCGGGGTATGTTTAGTTTTGTTTCTAAGATAAAATCTCACAGTTATATATGTGTTTATGTGGAATTTTTATTAATATGCTGCCGGCAGGAGTGCAGACTGCAGAGGGATAAGGAAACTTTCAAAAACATTGCAGTAAAATGCCTGAATGCTGTTCCAAGTTTTCTTACATTGATTTAATAAGTAGTCTCTGTTTGATTCGACAGGTTTTATCAGGTTCGCGGCAGCATGAAAGTACCTCCTAGGATCCCTCACAGAGTAGAGGCCAGTCTTCTTCATCCCACAGGTGAGTCCACCAAAGCCTCATTCACACACAGTCTGAGACTCCATATCTGAATAGAGATTATCTTGATAGCCTTCGTGGGAAATTGGCGTGTTTTGGATTTAACATCTTCAAATGAGGACTGAGGTCCTGAAGCATGAGTCAGTCAGCTCATAGTCCTGGAAAGACTTTCTATATCAGAATCAGATTTCACTGTCCAAGTATGTTTGCACATGCAGTGGATTTGTTTTTGGTCTCACTTTTTTGTCTCAGTACAAAATACACAGAATTTAGAAATTACTTGCTGTTAGAATTACACATTAACATCATTACATACACACACCATAACAGCCACATACATACACACACCATAACAGCCACATACATACACACACACACACACACACACACACACACACATTTGTGGACAGCAGAGCAAAATACAATAATAATAACAGAATAAAATAATATTAAAGAGAATAAATCTAGAATAAAAATAAGTTATTTTTAAATTCTATAAAATATCATAAAAATAAGAATTTACCCTGCTTTTGTTGGAGTAACCACTGTCCAGGGGGTCTTTCTGCTAGATTTTGGAGCTTTGCTGTGAGGATTTGGTTGTAATCAGCCACAATAATGTTCAGGATGTTGGATGATCACCACATCATCCCAAAAACACTGGATGGAGCAGAGAACACAGCTCAATGCTGAGAGGCTTTATACCCCTCTAGCCCACGCCTGGCATTAGACATGGTACCAGTAAACTCATGTTTAGTCCTGTTCTATTGGCAGTACTTCTCTACTAGACAGGCTGTGTGTGCACCTGTGTCAGCTGAAGGCATTCATTAGCAGGGGTGTCTGCAAACACTACTCGAATGATCAGTTGTTGCCCCAATTTTGTGATCATCTCTGCCAGCTTATCAGCTGTGCTCACTGACTAGGAAATGGATTGCATCACCAGACTTGCTTCTCGGTTGAGATACCAGCATCCCACCCTAGCTATGGACTTCTATATGGAGCTGAGCTCAGTCTTATGTAAGCTGCACAGCCCTTCTCACATTGGCCCTCACTGTTACATAAGCTGTGCTTTCTGCCTCACCTTCGCCTGCTGGGACTGACACTGTAACTCTCTCACGGGATCTTTACACTCTCCTCTCGGCTCCTCGTGAGGATTACGGTGTTATGTTTTGCGCAGCACTAAGGTACACCATTGTTTGGTGTGAGACTAGAAATGTTTCATAATGTGAAGTCAATCATTACTTTAACTTTAAATGTAAATAAACTGCTTTGATCATTTTCAGACAAAAGAACTCTTATGTTGTTTTAAATTAATTGTCAGTTTTCAATTAAAGTCAAATATTAGCCATGTTTAAACTCTAAATCACTTTGTAATACTTGTTGAGGTTTCAGTAGAGATGTTTTAAAGAGTCCAAATGACAGAAAATAATATTTAGTGAAGTAAAATAAAGAAGGGAAATCCCACATCAGATCTCAATGAAGTTGAAAATCTTTATTGTATTAATTATTATATTACAGGTCCAATAAATTTTTGTACTGTACGTCTTGGCTTGTTGAGGTTTTAGAGATGTTTGTAAAAGTTAATATTGCAGAAAAACCTTTTTTTTTTTTTGGAAAACATGATCAAAGTTTCAACATATAATGTAGATGTAAGGTACTGAACTAAACTGTGAAAACAGCTCAGTTTGAATACGCTGTTGTGATGTCACAGAAACCAGCTCATTTACTTCTACCTCACTGTTCAGCATGCAACACTTTAGCTCCGCCCCTTTCACATTTCTTCAGCCAATCAGATTAGTTACATATGTCTTCAAGGCCTGCTTAATTCTAGGATTAGAAAATAATCTTGTGAACATAAAATCTGAGAGTTTTAGTACATAAACACACAATAAATAATGTAAACATATGTATGAATATATGATTAGATTAGTAATGTGGTGATGTGATTACTATTCTCTGTGAGAATAAAGCCAAGCTCAGGGCCTGACTTTATTGTTTGTGTGTAAATTCAGTGTAAAGAGTCTATAAAAGGCTCCATTGTTCCTCGGGTTAATGTTGTGGTCTTAACTAAAGCTGTTCTAGTCTTTTACTCTGAACTAAGTAGAGCAGAAGTAATGCTCTAACAGAGGTCCTCAGCTGAGAAGTGTGGCTGGTTTGTTTGGTAATGCATTTATTTATTTATTTTTCTAGTATTTTTTTCCCTCCCAGTGTAGTAATAGTAGCCTATTAACCCATCCCATCTGCTAGGGGCTCTGCCCATCACTCTGCAATTCCCCCGACTCTAGGAGGGTGAAGACCAGCACAAGGCTCCTCCGATGCGTGTGATGCGGGCGACGCCTCTTTTCTAACTATCGCTGATACACTGTCACTGGGGAGCCAACACTTTTTTTTACGTTTTTCTCCACTTACCTCATATGTAGTTGATCACCCACGACATGTTTGGGGTGCAAATCTCAACTTCCAAAGTGTTGGCCGATTTTCCACCATGACCGATAATCAAAGCTGATATTTACCATTTTTTCAATTATCAGAATAGAAACTTATTTTTTGTTTTATTTGTATTTAAAGTTTTTTTAATATTATAATGTTCTAATATTAAACCGTTCATTTAATGCAGTGGTATATGACTCTGGTCCTGGAGACCAGCACACTTTGGTAGTTTTCCATCCCAGACACACCCAGTAAACCTGGTAATTTAATACATGAGTGTCAGCAGGTGTGTTTGAGCAGGTAAATCAGCAAACCCTACTGGACACTGGCCCTCCAGGACCAGAACAAGTAAAGCCCTGTTTGGATTAGATTAAAATGACATGGGGTCGTGGTTTAATTTGGTATTTTACAGGAGGCCCTCAGTCATTATAGTCTGGATGCACAGTGTCTATGTTTTTAGCCTTCATCCTCTGAGAAATTTACAGACTGAGTTACCTACTGTTCTTTAGACAACTCGGAGCTCGCCTGATCATTTTAGTTGTGTATGTAAGCAAATTTTCCAGGCAGATCTAGTATTATTTTTTTCGCATCTGTACTTTCCCACTATTGTAAGTCGCTTTGGATAAAAGCGTCCGCTAAATGCAATGTAATGTAATGTAAAAGATGTCTCGCTTTTGTAAATATAAATTTTGCTATATTTTGTAATGCAGTATATGTAGGTATATAAGTATTGCTGTGTTTTTCTAATGCACTATAACGTTAGCATTTCAGCTGCTAAGTTCTGATTGGTTAGTCAGCAGCTGCTGAGTGCTAATTGGTTAGTGAGCAGCTGCTGAGTGCTGATTGGTTAGTGAGCGGTTGAGCTCATTGAGCAGAGCGAAGCTGCTGTTTTAAAGTCTTAAATCTGCTGTTTAAAGACGTGTAAAGGCACAACAGTGGTGCTGCTTTGTTTTGTGTAGTTGTGTTTTCTGATAAACTGCATTAGTGTGTATTATGAAGATGAATGATTGAGAAATTCCAGGTGTTAATGTAGGTGTCAGGGACTACAGCATTTGCTTTAGGATACAGTGTTACCTTAGCTGTGATTTCAAAGTTCTTTTGGTTCGCTGAATGTGTTCATTTTTCTCAGGTTCAGATTTGGCCTTTCCTGCCTCGGTGCAAGACGACGTCATTTCCAGCAAAACCTTTCAGATACTGTACAAAAACGAGGAGATCGTTGTCAATGATGTTCTCATATTTAAGGTGATGATGCTGCTGGATGAGAAGAAGGTGAGATGATTATTCCTTTATATATCAACGGCTTTTGTTTATTTCTGAAGATCACCATCATTCCAACCTTTCGTCTGTGATGTTCTTCCTCAGGTAGAAGAGTGCCTGAATGAGATGGACTTTCAGCTGTCCCTGGACCTCTTCTTCACAGATGGCGACTACACGTACGTAAATATAGCAGATAATGGTAACACATGTAGAGATAACTTTGTATGGCACTTAGTGCTGCAAACATATAAGTTATATTTGTATATAAACATAAAATATTTAAGGGAATAAGAAGTCATTCACAGTGGTTTTGATGTGAAGTTGTTGGAGAATGTACCAATAAATCTGTATTTATTTATTTATTTATTCCGTCATGTTATTATCAAATTAGACATATTATCTGCAACAGTACCAGTGAACATGTTTAGTGATGAAATGGCTATCCTGCAAATGATTGATGTCAGCACATCATCATCATCATCATCTATATGACTTGACAAATCTTTTTATACTAAACACACACAAAATGCATGAAAATGACTATAAAAACACAGACATTCTGAATGAAGCATTTTAAATACAGTGGAACCTCAATTATCCTTTGCCCTGGTTAATGTACAATTGGGTTTATGTGGACTGTTTTGGGGAAATTTTTTCTCAGTTATCATTCATTCACCTGGTTTTCTTTGGTGTGCCCTCATGACTTGCTGCTAATTCCGCGAAACAAAGCATCCACTCATGCATTTGTTGTTCATTCTGGCTTTGTTTCTCGTTTTTTCTCTGACATTGTTTTTAGTTGATAGTGCTCAAAACAAACTAAAACACATCACACCTTGCAGCACTAAAGCCTGAAAACAAATATCAGCTGAGAACGAATATACATTTGTCGTCTGTACCACACAGTCACTCTCTAAAACGGAGCGTAAACCTGTAAGAGTGATGTTAAATGTACATTTATCCATTTTATTAGTCTTTTGTATTTATTTCTCATTGTGTTCTGTATGTAAAACTATAGTTATTCTATATAAAATGTGTTTTTGTTCATATTTTGGAGTGTCTGTAACAGATTAATTGAATTACATTATTTCATATTGGGAAATATTGCTTCAGTTATTGTTCATTTCAGTTATCAACACACACTTCAGAATAGATTAATGAAGAGGTTCCACTGTATCTAAAATGTTAACACAGGTGGTAAATGTGAGCATATGATGTTTAAAATGAAGCTGATATACAGCTACTTACAACACAAAGGAGCTGTGAGGATCTTTTTTGTCAGTTTGGGGGTAGTGTTGGCTACTGCTGCATTGTTTGGCTTCCTTGCGGACATTTTGCATGTACATCAGTGTATTCATAACCAGTTCATGTAATAACTTTCGG
>BRDA01009558.1:0-29627 GCA_036984385.1 Crenuchus spilurus
GAGTTGCTGAAGATGGAGAGAGAGCTGCAGGAAGAGCAGGTCAGGATGTCTACATATACAGAATAAACATTCATCCAAGGTTTACTGTATATAAAATGTTTTATTAGGGTACTAAAAGCAGTGACATGCTCTGGGGAAGGGGCATGGTCATGATGAGCTCAGCTCAGACATCTCACAGATGTCAGTATAAGCAGCCTTGTTTGCTTTATTTATCCATTGTGACACACAAATCAAACAAAATGTCTATGTTTTAGTCTTTAGCAGCTACATTTGTCATTTTCTCAGTCCTTTTTGGGTCTTCTGTATCTTGTATATCAAGCGTGAAACCCCAGCTTAGGTCTCTGGAGGGAGAGAGCACACTGTAAGCTGCTGGAGCTCTGCCATTAACTAGTCTGTTGTTTGGAGTTAGGGGCGTAGACAGTACCCACCTCCTCAAAATAACAAAAAGTATATAGACTCTGTTAATATCTCTTAAAAGCTCCTGGTTAATTATACATTAGTTAACATTCATCAGCAGATATGCCCAACCAGGCATCTGCAAATCTCTTGTGAAAAGTTAAATTATACTTTATTGATACATTTTACAGTGGAAATTGGTCTTTTTGGTGCCTAACAATGTCCAGACAGCATCACCAGCAGAGCGACGTGTTGCTGGAATGCCTTTGTCAGGGGCTCAACCAGGTAGACCTTGGGATCTGGACCTATGATCATCCCACAGACAGCAATTTTTTTTTTGACTTTTCTACTTAACATTATATAAAGGTTTACTATCGCATTCCTTTTTATTTTAGATAACAGTGTTATGAAAGACTGTATTTTAATATATGCTGCATTTAGAGCACATTCACATGGTGTTTTGAATGCCATTTTAATAGCAATATTTTGTTATACACAGTAAATCTGCCAGTGTTAAATCAACACTAGTAGAGATAAATTAACACTGAGAGTGTTACATTTTAACACCCTTAGTGTTAAATTAACTCCAATAGTGTTGATTTAACACTGACATATTTACTGTGTACATTTGTACATTTCTTTAAAAAGAAGAAACAGTATTATTTATATATTAGCTCAGCAGTAATCTCACTGCTGAAACTCTTAAGTTGTTTCAATAAAACAGTCACAGTACTTCAGAGAGTCAAAGATAATACTGAGTGTGTTGTATATTATCTAATGTGCTTCATATGGCAATAATAATTACATGCACATTCTGCATGTTTAGTCTCATTTAGAGGGTGCTGAAAGTGAAGTGATGTACCTCAGCAGAGAGAGGCAAATTCTGGTGCTGCAAATGGAGGCTCTTCGTAGGGAGAACCAGCAGGCTGAGGCAGACCTAGAGGCCCAGTACAGATTACACCAGCAGGAGGTGCATTCACTAAGAGAGGAGAGTCTACAGGTGGGTCATCCGGCAAGGCAAAAGACTACAAAGACATTCTCAAGGGTCTGGATGGTCCTAAATCAAAATTTCCTAATTTTTAAAATAATTATATAAATAATTACAGATTTATTATTATTATTATTATTATTATTATTATTATTATTATATACAGTACAGTGTCAATTGGTTTATTTTCATATAGTCACAGAAATAGGTTTATACAGGTTGTTTTTGTTCAAAATTAAGCAAAAATAAATAAATAAATAATTATATAATACAAAATCTTGTCCCTTAAAGACATTTTCCATTTGCTATTTCAAAAGCTAACACCTGGTTTACATATATGGATTAATTCTAACCTTGGAGGAAACTGAAATGCTAATTGGGATTTCCAATTTTTAATAATTCATTTTAGTTTGACTTTAGGCCTAATTTGCATCTGGGGAAATATCCACATACGTCCACAGGTCAGTCAGATGCCTGTAAAGCCTCACAACATCCATCTGTTGTGCAGTGAATTATGGTCCTTAGAGTGATCGAGCACCATCCTAAACGTCTGGGATGAGAACGTGACCTCACTAATGCTCTTTGTGACTAAATGCACAACTGTTCACTAGCGTAGACTATTTACACAGTAAAAAGGGAGAGACGGTACTAGTTCTTCTCAGTTTGGAGGAAGTGTCTGGATGCTTTTGTATGTCTTTCAATGGAAGACTTCAGGTGAATCTTTTCATCCTGTGAGGTACTAATGAGAGCAGCATTGTTTAAGTGACTGGACTTAATGACTGTCCTCCCTTTCATTGGACAGGTGTTTCGGACATTTCGCCAGGTGCTGGAGGAGCAGAAGCGGCTCTCAGAGGACAGGTACAGGACTCTACTGCTGGAGGCTATTCAGGATGCCATTCACCTGTCCACCCAAAACCAGCAGCTACAAGCCGACAACAAGCAGCTCCGTAAAGGTAGTTCAGTTTACTTAAAAATGCTAACGTGGCCAAGCATGAACGAAAGGCCAAGCTAACATTTTTAACTGGACATATTTTTAGCAAAGAAAACATTTTACACTGTTTTTTTAAGGAAAGTGTCTGCACTTGACTTCTGCCTTTAAACTGATTTGTGTATTTCTTTTCTTTATAGCTTTGGCAGAGTTGAAGGTGGAGCACACCACACTCAGCAAGGAGCCACCCATGGGCTTGCAAACCCATTTAACACAGCAGAGTTAATATTTTCAAGCATAAAGCATTAACAGCAATTGTGTTAAACCCAAAGAGTTACACACATCTGGTCATCTAAGAACTTAAAACATGCATTAAATAGGCAAAGACCTCATCCATGATAAGGGTTCATAATATTTATTTGCACGTTATCAGTCATAAATATTTCCATACGTGTCATAGAACATTTGGTACCATTTGGCAAAACTCAAAATAAAACATTAAAAACTAGAAAATGATGGCATTCAGGTTCAGAGAGATGAAACTGTACTTGAGATACAATTTTAAGTTAAAATGAAAAAGGCCAAAGTAGAACTGGGCTTATATTGAAAAGGTAAAGGCATTTGCTTAATAAAAAGAAACACAACAAAACAAATATACACACACTAGTGCCTCTCCAAAAAATCAGAACATCATGAAAAAGTTCATTTGTGTTCAAAATTTAAACTAAAAAAGTAAACGGTCATATTTTATATTCATTACACATAAAGTGACATTTCAAGCCTTTTTCTTTTAATGTTGATACTGTTTAAAAAGTAACTCTTAATTAAATATTCTAATCATTTCAGATTCTGGATTTCTAGAATTTCTAGCTTGTGGCCTGGTGGTTAGGGATCTGGTCTTGTGCCCAGAAGGTTGCCAGTTTGATCACCGGGCAGGTCATGACTGGTGCCCTTAATCAAGGCAGCTAACTCTCAACTGCTACATGGGCACCATGGAAAGAGGCTGCCCACTGCTTCGTGGATGTGTGCCCACTGCCTCTACGTTTGCATATGTGTTTTGTTGCAAGAGAGGTTTAAATGTGGAGGTCAAACTCCTCTGTGTGCAAGCACATTGGTCAATGCACGTTCACAAACAAAGCCTTTATGAAATATGATAGTTTACCTAATCACATTAAATTAGATACAAATATTCAGATTTTCTGAGATGCACTAGTCGTCATTTATGCTCATACAATAAAATAACTTTCATTTTCATTTGTAGTTCTTGTCCTTCAAACCTGATATGCTCACAACTAAAAAATAACATTAAAATAACAATTTAGAAGAACTTAAAACACATTCAAAAAGAGCATAAGCCCCCCCTTTGCCTTTGCCTGTTGGCCAGTTATCTGTAATACAGGTATACAGCCAGTCCAATCATCAGGACAGAAAAAAGGAAAAAAGGTGTGAGCTGCAGTCCTAGTAGCCCCCAGGACAGGACGCTGTTCACTAGCATGGCTGAGGAGATGACGAAGAGACGAGTGATTCCAGTTCCATGTTTCATTACTACAGACATCAACAGGCCGTTAGCTGCCTGTCCTGCTACAATGAGCCATACGATGGTGGAATAGCCTTCAAAAAATGACTGCTCTGCACTGCTGCTGTATAAATATGAAGCTAAATTGATCCCCACACCAAATATGTAGAGGAACAAATTCTGTAGGCTGAGGGGCAAACGCTGGGTTTTTAAAACTCTCTCTGTGTAAACTGCAGCAAGGCCTGATATAAAGCAATACACAAGCACCATCAGTAGGCCCCAAGCTGTAATATGAAGCCTGGACCTCAGTTTATCTTCTCCACCATCCAAGCTGTCCCAATCCAGGCTACTATAGCTGTGACACACCCCGGCGCCCATTAGAAAGCCTAAGCCCAGCCACTGCAGAGGTCTCAGCCTCTTCCCCAGGCAGGAGGTGTAGAGCAGGGCAGTGGAAGCGATTTTGAGATTGCTGAGAACCTGGAAGGAGCTGGGGTCCATATAAGCCTGCATAAACACCACCAGGTTGTTGTTGAAGGAGTAAAGAAGAGCCGGAACAGCATACGGAGCCACAGCTGTCCAGGACGAGGACGCACGCAGTGTGGGGATGTTCTCTGCAGTCATCAGAGCACACAGAGAGACCAGGAGCTTGCTGAACTCAATCAGTACCACACAGGACGAAGAGCTGAAGGGAACTCGGCCATCTATTTTAGTCATACTGATGAGAGGAGCGTGAGAGCCATATATGAGAACCAAAAAAAACAGAAGAACGGCCCAGCGAGCGCTGCGGAGCCAACGTCTACAATAAGGAGGGTGTGTATCAGCAAAACCAACATTTTCAATGACAATCATTCTCTGAATAAAATCAAAACTAGACTGCACTCTTAAAAGGTTTAAACGGCTTGTCTTCACACTCGCACTTCTCATTCACCAAAACGGCCCTCCAAGAAACTTTTTGGTACCCTGAGGGGGCAGTTTTTTCTCTTTGGAAGCAACAGTTTTACTTGGTTACCCCTGTCATTCATGTATACTGGTTTATGTAGGGAGAAATAATATAAAGCTGTTGAAGACAATACTTTTAAGGCAAACACACAGAACACCGTAGTTCTCCTGTGACTGTATTTTGTCACAAACTAACAAACTAAAAACAAAAACAAACCCATCCCCTCGCAGAAATACCATCCCATACGTATACATTTATAAAGTCTGTGTAACATCTTTTCAGTCAGTTTTTGTGTCATCGATACACCACAAGCATGTCCTCTCATCTTAAAGGCAAAGGGAAGGAAATTGTTCCTCAAGGACACTAGAAGCAAGAGTCCAGTTTCAGTCAGGACTACATTCAGGCCACTGTATATCACCTCTCTCATGTTCTGTTAATTACTGGGTCCCTTCTTTAAAGAGTTCATATAGTCCTTTATGGTTTTCTCAATGTTGGGCACCTGATAGCTCTGTGCGGCATAGATGCCTGTGATGGTTCCCAAGGCAACGCCCAAAATGGCTGAGGCGCGAAGTCTGGACACAACATAGCCGGCCAAGAACCCTTTCAGGAAAGGAGAGGCTAAGAGTGACCCACCCTATGAGAAATAAGGAATCAAAAGTGTAGTAAACGTTACCTGCTAATGCAATACAGAATGAATATTCATTACAATGTCAGAAAATTCTAAGTTCATTCTTCATTTTTTTCCAGTAGTGCTAAACACTTCCCACTGGGACATACAACACCAATAAATCTGTGAGTATGAGGAATAGCATGCAGTTCTACCAAGAAATATAGCTCTACATTAGCCAGTTATGAGTGTGTCACTTTTAACTGCAGCTCAAAACTCAAAGGAACTGACAGATTCTGTATATACAAGATAGGCAGCATCTGTTTCTGACTAACACTGCTTTAGACTGACAAGAGTTTAACTAATCCATCCTTGACATCTAGACACCAGGATCCCTTATGCTCCCTTTAACTTCTACCCACAGATAAGTCTGGCATTGCCTGGATTAAACACATATGCTATTGTATCATATCACTCTTACAAAATCCTGAGGAGTTGTGTTTTAAAAACGTAACCATTACAGCTGAAAAAAAAATGATCTAAATCCTGACAACACCTGTGGAATTCCAGCCTGTACTTCGGTCTCCACTTTTTTCTGGATCTCCTCAAGTTGGTCTTTGAGCTCTGCTAGATCTTTCAGTTTACCCAGGGGATCCTATAATCACAAAGAGCACAAGCTTAGTCAACATTATCCAGTAGAAGGACAAAGATTTACATTCTGTAACTTCCAGATTAGCAAATTTGGCTGATTCAGACATTTTTACTGAATTACTGTTACTTTTTATTAAGACGTGCAGCTTTCTTTGTTCTACAGTCATTTTTACTCCTATGCAGCTTTCTTATTCCTATGTCCAGAAACGACATGTTGGCCTATTTATATCTTTCTGTATGGTTATTTCATCACAACTTATTTCCTAGTGATCTCAAGATGATAAAAGTTAAGTTACATGCTCGAGATCTTGATATTTGTATGAAAACTATGAGGAAGGCTCAAAAATGCTCTAAACACTGGCTATTGAATTTCTTTTCATCACTTTTAATCTCCCTGCTGTTCAATAAATTGTATCCATCTATAAACAAGCTTTCAAATTCCCTCATTAAATAATGTTTGTGGCTGAGCTATGAGCCATGAATGCACAGCTGTCTTCACCTCTTCATCAGACATGAATCTCTGTCTTCTTATGGCTTCTTTCTCTAGACCCAGAAATCAGTCAGCATCAATTTCCCAGCTGATGTTTGACTTTTGAACTTCTTGGTCGGCGACTGAGGATGTTTTCTTTCCATACTCTGCTGTTTACTCTCAGACTCGTAATGATGAGTCCATGTCTCTTCACCATTAATGATTCTTTTAAGTAACTTTCACCTTTCTTAGAGTATCTGTACAAATATTGTTTGCAGATGTCCGTCACTGCATGCTGCTCTTCTTTTATGTAAATCATAAGTGGAGCTGCAAGTTTTTGTTGCACTGCAGTCATAAATGAGCTGATGTAATATGTTCAAACCTGCACAGCAGATACTATGGAGACAGTGACCTGGTACAAATTGCACTATAAGACATTGTGGTCCACAGAAGTTTTAATATATATTTAATATAGTATCATCTTTAGATCCCAAGAAAATTAGTTAACTGTGCAGAAATTTTCTAAATTATTCATATTTGTTTCTGTATTTCCACAGCTATATTCTAAGTTAGAAGCATGTTGAAGCAAGTTTTTATTAGACATAACCATTATAAACAAGTTTAAAATCAAATAACAACAGAGGTCACACAATAGACAGAACATAGTTGTATATCTTACAAGGTTGGAGACTGTTTGTCAGAAGTTAAAAGAATTTATTTCTTCATTCAGGAAAGAAACTGGACCTCCAATAAGGACTGACTGTATTTTCTACAAGTTAAACAAACCACTTTCTAGGTAACCAAATGTCACCGTGAAAATGCCAAAACAGTAAACTAATAAGCTGTTCAATGTTGTTTTGGTTCACATTAGCTATCTGGCTACATAGCTTTATATTTTGTAGTAGAAAGTTAACTGAAATAAGGGATTTTTAAGACTAATCTACATATCTAAATAGACTCATTCGTTACTGAGTACACGCGTTTCACTCACAAGACTAAGGCGTTTAAAATGTGTACAGCTCACTCACCTTGCCATTCGCCATTCTGGCTCGTGTAATGACATACGATTACATCTGTAATCGACTCATTCAGCCTAGCCGCATCGATAGTCACGCAACTGTTTCTGTCTGATTAGTACTGCTTTGGATTTGTGTTTTTTATAAAATATTATATTTATTATTTTTGTCTTAATTATTACGATATATTTATTTATCCTGTCATTGATTTGACCGACATGTTATCATTACCTGTATTCCAGTTAAATGTTTAAATGTTTTCCTTCATTTTCACACGATGACTGAATTAATAATAATAATAATAATAATAATAATAATAATAATAATAATAAAATATAATATAAAATAGTAATGAGTTGAAATCAATTGTCCTTCACATTTAGAAGATTTAGTTCATTTCAATTTAGCTGCCCTTTTCTGCAGCAGACTACAACGAAACACTTCACGTGTTTAAAAGCTCGCTTCTGATTGGTCTTTATTTATTCATCGCCGCACGTGATTGGCTGCCAATCTTAGCAACAGTGCGCCATTTCTAATGGAAGGGAAGAGAGGTTCGACCTGTAAAAGCGTCTTTCTCAGTGTAAATTGGGCTACCTGAGCTGACAGGTTCCTGCAGTATGCAGACGATGGCCGAAGATGAGACGTTTTGGGTGTGATCTAAAAGGTTGTGAACGGCTCCGTACCGCAGGAGAGGTAAGGTTGCAACAAGACAGTCTCTCATTGGCCAGGCGGCGGCTCCGCTCTTCAGTATGGAGACTCAGCACTAATCCACACTCGGGTCACGGGTGGGATGTGTTAGTGTGGACAGACAGGCAGCCAGATACACAGCACAAATACATGTGTTTGAGTCCTGTGTCTGAGGATGAATAAGAAAAGCCTGCTTATGTGATATGTTGTGTGACAGACTATGTGTCTCATTATTAAACTGTTCTTATTGTTGGTTTTATTGTTTTTGTGTTATGAGGGATGGACGAATCCATACTTCTCATATTGACGTTTCCTATTATTATTATTATTATTATTATTATTATTATACAATGCCTGGCCAAAAAGATTACCACCTGGATTTAAGTAAACAAATAGGCAAGAGCCTCCATTTGGATAATTACTGCATGGGTGATTATGTTTAATCTGGCAACAACTTATTTAACCCTAATTGATGCAATGAGTAGCTTCTCGTTTGTTAAACAGTCATGTCGAAAGACATCCTGTGGTCTTGGAAAAGATGCTAATCTGTTTCAGAAAGTCACATTTTTGTCATCATGCAAAGAAAACATTTACGGAGATGCTGAAACAGGTAAAGAACTGTCCAATGCATTATTAAAAAGTGGAAGGACAGTGTGGGAAACATCTTGAAGGAAGGAAAAAAAATGAATGATTGTAATCACAAATCACTTAAACGTTTGATGAAATTAACAGTAGAACTCAGGGATATGTTTAATGCATAGTGCCTACCGTACAGGCTTGTGGGGGCAGTGCTATGATCTGGGGTCGCTGCAGTTGCTCAGTTCTAGCATCAGCAACATTATGTTAACAAAGAATGAGTCAAGTCATATCAAATTTATTTATACAGTGCTTTTTACAAGTGATGTCACAAAGCAGCTTTACAGGGTTAGTAATAAAACACCAAAGCCCCAGTAAGCAAGCCAACAGCAACAGTGACGAGGAAAAACCCTCAAAGCTGGAGGAAAAAACCTTGGGTAGTACCCACATGGGGTACCCTGAGACACTGGCATCCCTCCACTCCACCCTCAGCACACCTGAGTGATTGTGTGTTAGCGGCGGTAAGACCGCCCCAGCATCTCGGTTTACTATAAATGTCAAGTACACCCCTGGATCTGCATTGTTTCTATAATGTAAAGTATTAATTACCAAAGGCTGAACTAAACAGATATATTTAGACTATCAAGAAGCCAGCACCCTGTGATCTAAGTAAATGAGTGGTTCATAACTGGAATGAGGTCCCGTAGATACTTGGGGGCGAGCCCATGTAGGGTTTTATGCGTCACTAAAAGAATTTTATATTAAATTTGGTATTTACCTTGAAGCCAGTGTAGTGCTGATAGTACTGGGCTAATATTAGTGTTAGTTCATTCAATACTAATTCAAATAGAATTTGTCCATATTTTACATGCACACATGAAATATCCAATTTGTTAACATGCACAGGGACTTCTGAATGCAGTGGTGTTGGGATATTAGACTCAGAAAGACATGGTAACGGATCAAAAATAACATTTAAGATTTTTTAGCCTTTTTATATTTTTGAGAATTGTAATATTCACTGGATCACCTGATCTCCATCTGCACAGTGCACAGACTGTCTAAGACTAGGGTTTCGCTCTTAAAATTTACAATTTTGTGTTGTGTAGATAGTGATGCAGGGAAAATGCCTATGCATGTATAAGGGGCTCCCTTTTTGTTTATATAGAACCACCCCAATGATGGATGCCATTTATGAGGAGACAGAAGTGAAGGTTATAGAGGAGGTGGAGAGCTGTTACACTCTAGTCGACCTCTCCTCACCCAAGAAGAAGAAGAAGAGTAAAATCAGCGGAGAACATGCAGAGAAACCCAAAAAACCCAGGTAAGAGATCAGCTATTCCTGACTGAGGCTGAATGGAAGCTTATCAACAGTTAAAGGTTAAGTCAGCTGTTACTTACTCCAAATATTTTTGGTCATCTACATGCTTGTTTAAGTTTGCTTTTCCACATTTTTAATTTTGTGCCTATATATATATATATATATATATATATATATATATATATATATATATATATATATATATATATATACCTCTTAATGATTATCTCTGTCATGTAGGTCTGCCTATCTACTGTATTATTTTGACGTCCATCAGAGTCTGCAGCATGAAAATCCCAAAATGCCCCAGTCGGAGATCAACAAGTGCATCAGTGAGAGTTGGAAGAGGCTCAATGTGGCTGATAAAAGCTATTACCTGGAGAGAGCCAAGATGGAGAAAGAGGGAGTGGACCCGGTAAAGCTGTATAATCCTATCTTCCTTAGCATAAACTACTCAGAGCTTGGCCTGTTTTATCTCTTTGTATTATTAAAAAAATCACTATACACTATATGTTTACCTTCACTGTATAATCAATAAAGGTGATGTGATATCATGGTATTAAGATACCTTTGTCACAACTTGGTCACAATAAGACAATATTATGTTACTAAATGTTTAAGTAATGTCTCCATTAATTGATAAGTGTCTATTAATTATACAGATTAATTAAGTAGATGTTCCTGCATGTATTTTTTTACATGTTTTAAATACTGCATAAATCATTTTTATTACTGAAAACATTGATTCTTTCAGTGTTTTACTTAAGCATTATTAAGAATTATTTCATGTTAGCATTCATTGATTTATTATTTAACATCCCCATTACAGTTAAGTAATTCTAAATGTATTATTAATATTATTTGTGTATTATTAATATTATTTGTGTATTATTATTATTATTATTATTATTATTATTATTATTATTATTATTATGAGTAGTAGTAGTACATTAAGTAACACATGAATATTGTTTATAAGTATATAAAATGGTATTCAATAATATTAATGAGGGAACATCCACTTGAGTTGATGTATTAATACTTAATAACAATAAATACAAATTATAAATACTATTATTAGTACATTAATCTAGGTATTATTTTGCACTGTGACCCTGAACTGGATTAATTGAACAGATGGATGGATGGATGGTTTGTTTAGAGTATTAATCTACCTTAATTAAGTTAATGAAAGTCTGCTCAATTCTCAATTTAATATTCTCATATTTTTATTCATCAAAATAAATTCACCAGCATTGAGCAATTACATTAATTATCACATTAATATTATGGCTTTTAAACCTTCTAAACCTCCTGTTCAACAGACCACACAGTCAGCAGCATCTTCCCCAGATGTCCCAGGCTTCCGCAAAATTCTCCCAAGGACCAACTACATTCTCCTTCCTAAAAATTCAGTGGGGGAGGAGAGGCCAGGGGGCTCCATAGAAGTCTGTATGGAAGGTAGTGTTGACTCTCTAGGGGAGGAAAACCCCCAGACCTCTGTTCAGGAACCTCTGGTGTCCCCATTGACTCTGGGGAGTGAAGTGGAGCTAGTGGAGCAGTGTATCGCCATAGAAGCTCTGGGGGAAGACAAAGCGGTGTCCTTGAGTGGATCTACAGCGCTCCAAGGAATTTTGTCTCAGTGTTCCACCTCAGTTGGAAGACCACTGACTTTCACACAGGACAGTGGTCCTGGCACCACCCTGGTGACAAAGGATGATGAAAGCGGAGTAGTGGGTGAGACTTATGGTGGCATTGGTATGGCAGTGGAGGAGGGGTTTGAAAGCACTGCTGTAATTTCCCAGGTCAAAGTGAACACACCTCATCTGGTCGCAATCATACCCAATCAGGTAAAACTGTCAGGCAGAAGTGTGTATCTTTACAAGCATTATAGAATACGCTACTGTTTAGATATTAAACTCAGCAATGCATTATTAGTTATTAAACTAGTTGTTGTAAATGATAACATATCTTTATAATAGTGGTTATAAGTCAAAGTGTCAAAGTTAAAGTGAACTTTATTGTCATTCAGACTCTAAAACTGAACAAAATTGTGTTTGTCCAGTCTCCAATATTGCTAAATATATTGGAGACAGTACATTACTCTATACAACACATATTGAAATCAAATCAAGTTTGTCACACTATCATACATGGTACAACTGGCAGTGAAGTACTTTTGGTGACTGCTTGTTCACATTTGAGAAGAAGGGGTGGGATGAAGGAGGAGATATTCAAGAGAAAAATAAAGGACATTAAGAATTATAATATACAAAACATTGTAGAGATATGGCTGAAGATTCATGTGCAAAACCATGCAGATAACGTGCAAATACAGAATATACAAATATACATGTGTACTTGGATGGTTCAATTAAATTAATTTGTAGACATGGCTGGTGGAGTGAGATGTGTGTAGTGGTGTGGAAGTGTGTGCGTGTGTTGCTATTGTCCAGAGTTCAAAGTTGGAATGGCCTGCGGGAAGAAGCTTTTCCTCATGCTTTCTGTTTGCCTTCAGCGAAAACCTTTCCCTAATGGCAATAGAGAGAAGAGCCCATTGTTGGGATGGCTGTTGTCTTTCACTATCTTTTTGGCCTTTGCTGTAGATGGTCAGGGAGGTCCGCTCAGATGAACGCACCACCCTCTGTTAGACACTAAATAGACATAAGAATACAAATGAGATTTTGAATATAGTATAAAAATATAATTATAATAAAAATTAATAAATTAATTAATAATAAATTAATAAATAAAAAATATAAGTATTGATTTTTTTTACTTCATTATTTATTTATTTATTTTTTAAAACATATTTACTTTATTATTTTATTTATTTTATTATTTTTTTTTTTTTTTACTTTTAATTTATTGAATTTTTTTTTGTTATTTTGCATAGTAGATGGGCTGGGTGGGACTGGGTATAGTTCATTGTTATTGTCTGTCTATTTACATATGTTAAATTGTAAAAATCCAAAAATAAAAAACAAAACATTTAATATTGTGATCAGTTCATTGTTGTGCATAATTTCAAGAAGGTAAACTGTTATTTTATATTTATTACATGTGAAGTGACATTTCAAGCCTTTTTATGTTTTAATGTTGTGTTTATAGTTCATACAAATCAGAAATTCAGAATCTCAAATAATTAGAATATTACTATTCCAACAGTATCAACATAAAAAATAATACAATGCCACTATGTTTAATGAATATAAAATATGACCTTTTTGAATTAAAGCATCAATGCAAATGAACTTTTGCACAATATTCCAATTTTTGGAGGTCTGTCTAGCTTATTGTTACAGTAAAGCTTATCAGTTTCACACTGTGTCACTATGAAAATCTTTCTAAATCACTTTTTAATTGAATGCTGTTAGATTTATAAAAGAAGCTTGAATTATTACAATAATCTGCTATGTTACAGAACAGTAATCAATTATTTTACTTTTTGTAAAAAACTTTTTGTGTATGCTTTGTTTTCTTTAGGAACTGGTGGAAAATAAAGTATTTCCTGCTGCCAGTCCTATTATGATGCTCCCGGTGGTGAATCGTGCCAAACCAGACGTTAAACCTTCCTTCAAATTGGTCAGTAATAATGTTTGCATTCAGTGTTAACCTCAGAAAACTATCAACTCTGGGAAGCTATGTCAACAATTCTTCTGTCTTTTGGTTTTGTAGTCCATAAAGTATACTAGAAGAGGCCGAGGCAGTTGTAGCACTCCTGGTTGTTCTTTTACGTATGTGACTCGCCATAAACCGCCCCAGTGTCCTGAATGTGGACAGCACCTCGGTGGCAAGTGGGTCCCACCTGTGAGTCCAACCACATCCTCACACTTATTTTCATTTCTATATGTACTGTAACAGTTTGATGCATGCTTTCTAAGACTTTTTAGTAAGATGTTCTACTGACTCATCTGCTACTGCACGGCTCCTGTGTGTGTGAGAATCTTGTAGTTGGGATTTAAAGGTCAAAGTCGTTCCGCCATTCATTTCTATGAGAATTTTACAAAATCCGTATGTCAGATTTGGCTGAAAAGGAACATCTTACATTGATCCTATTAGATCTACACATTTTCCAAATTTTCTGTTTGTAGCTCAAAAATGGTGACTTCAGGAGGCATTTCAAATGCTGAGACAAAAGTTTAGGGACACATTTGAATGGATTCCAATGGGACAAACATTCTGAAAAGAACTAAGTTTTTAGGAAAACTGTCCCATCAAAATTCTGTATACAAGCCCGGCTCATGCAATCAGAAGAACAGCAAACAGTCTTCCATCAGTGCCACCATTTTCTCAGAAAATAGTAAAGAGAAGCAATTAGTTTGGTTAGGTGCAATAGAGAACATATAGGAATATTTTAATTAATGTAGTGACTCCAGCAGATCTGACAGAGACAGACTGACAGAAAGGAGGGAAACCAGAAGGAACACAGACATTAGAATAATGCATTTGATTATACAGTAAAGGAACATCTACGTTTAGGTTTGATTCTGTATTTAATGTTGAATGACGCCATGCTGTTGTTATTGCTGGATGTCTAACTGCTCAGTGAATGATAGTAGTGCTGATGTTCCTAACACAGCTGACATGTGTATTGCAGGCAGCCAAACTAGAACCTGGTTCTACTCCACTAGCACAGAAACATCAGAAGGGTCGCAGTAGAAGTAGCTGTTCTGAAGTGGCTCCTCAGAACATGGACACAGGACAGAGAGAGACACCTGAGAACAGCACAGACAAGACTACAGTCCCAAGTAAAACTCAGGTGAACAGTTCTGTGGGTAAAGCAGAACCAGGGTCAGCATGTGCACTGAAGGGTGGACGGCGCAAGAGAGAAAAGATGGTTTCGGTTACAGCTCATCATCCAGCAGATGGCGCCCTTGTCAAAACAGAGAGCACACAGAGGGTGGAATCATCAAGTGTCCTGTGAGTAAGATTCTTTGTAATTTGGAGCATTTTGCTTATGATGTCATTTAAACAGGCTTTTTTTATGACTAATGGCAGCGATTGACTTAAATGTGAAGTTCTGTAGTGTTACATTCTCTAATATAGCTAATAAGATTCTCTAATAAGATTTGGGGTACAAGGTTCACCCAATTTCTTGTTTTATACTGATTTTCAACTTATACTGATTTGCATAACTGTATAATGTAGTAATCATTTAGACTCCTATAACCACCATCATATTTCAGGGCGTTTTCACACCTGTATTTAGTTTCTCTGTTAATCGGTTAATTAATCAGTTAATTACTTTGTTTACTTTGAGTGGTTCCCCCTGCTATTTGGTTTTCCACACAGGCACAAACCTAAATGCACCAAAATGTGCCCCAAACAGACCACGCAAACATGTTGTCTCCTCTGATTGGTCAGAGCTATCTGGTGCAGGAGCAGGTGTAAACCAGGGGTGTCCAAATCCAGTCCTGGAGGGACGGATTCCTGCAGAGTTTGGTGATTTCTCTGCTGTGACACTACAGTTAAACCTGCTCATTACCTGCTGAGCTGAATCAGGTGTGTTTGATCAGGAAGATCACCAAACTCTGCAGGAATCCAGCCTTCCAGGACTGGATTTGGACATCCCTGGTGTAAACAAACAGTTAAATCTACTTGATTTTTTTGTACAATTGTAATCTATATTTAGGAATTCCTGACAGATAACAGTTGAGAGAGCTGAGTGTGTCACACCCGACCCTGTGGTGTTACTATTAGGCTAAGTTCATATTACCAGGCTAAAGTGACTCAAATCCGATCTTTTGCCTCAGACGTCGCTGTAAAAACAGTAAAAGCAGCCAGCTGGCATTTATTCACCTTCTTCACCTGATCAAGTACAGTCCAGCACCTGTTTACTGTCCTCCTGAGATAAACACCATCACACATCAGCTACTAACACCTCTGTTTTGCTAAAATCAGTCATATCACAAATTCAGGGTTGCCAGATCCCCCAAAGTGCTAAAACCCTGCAAGCCACTAACTCTGAAGTTTTACCTGCGACTGTATTTTTGCATACCTGGCAACCCTTCACAAATATGAGGCTTTTTGTTGTTGGTGATGAAGGCGACATGCATACATGCATCAAAGCCATTTCAGGGACAGATTGGTTGACATTACAGACACATACAGCTCACTTACATTTGTGAATGTGAACCATCAAGATAGTTAAATCTGATCTGAGCACAGCATTGGACTTGAGTAATGTGGCTTGTAATGTGAACGTAGCCGTAGAAGAATGTGATTGGCTAGTCCAAACGTCAGCTAGTTGAGCATAAAAAAACTCCGTCAGAGGGATGTTTGAGTCTTCTCAGCTATCCATCTGAGGGTGTCTAGTAGACAGCAATGCATACTTTGCTGATCCATTTTTCATCACTCTTCTCTATATAAAACTTGTTTTGACCACCATTTTTCCAACCATTGAAAGCTTGCAAAACTCAACCTGGACTCTGTGGTCTCTTTGAGTGGACAGTTCTTTCACCAAAACCCAGAATCCTTTCAGCTGACAGTGGAAAATGTAATAGAAGTTGAACTATGTGGGAATGTGTTTGTCTTTAGAGGGTTAAGTGATGGCCATCTTCACATCATTGGTAAAGACAAGAGCAGCAGTGTTGGTCAGAAACGTCGCATTAGGGCCATTCTCCCTGCCCCTTCTAACTCAAGTAAGCCTTTTCAGTTCTCATACAGCACAATGACTTTCCAGGACATTCACTGTTCATAGCAGCTCAATAACAGAGTGAATAATTGAGTGGTTTGGTGATTGAATAGGTCTGTATTAAGTGCATTAAGTCTTTAACAGGCATTCCATCTCAGCCAGCTGTTTTTCAGTGGATAGCAGTGCAGCCAAATAAGATCAAAAGTGACTCAAAAATCAACAGCAGAACAGGTACGTTACTTTTTAATGTCTCTGCAAAGCAAGAATATCAATGAATTGTAATTTGAGGTTCTAATAAGTGTAAATATATTTAAAATCTGAACAGAATTCTTCTTTATTTCTTTAGTTAAGCTCCCTAGTGAGAGAATGTTGGGCCTGAAACCAAACACCTTGAAGCAGCTGGGTCACTCTGTGGCTGCCAGTGCCTTAGAGCAGGTCTGTTCGTAGCAATGTGTCACTAATGTCAGATGGATATGCCTTTGATGCACGTTAACTTCATTTATTATTACAAACGACATTTCCAGAGAAGTTGGGACACTTTCTACAAAGCAGTAAATTTGAAATGTGTAGTTTTATTCACTTGAACCATTGACAATTTCACCGTTTTCAATGATGAACATAATTCTGTTTAAAAGTATATTTAAAAATAAAAATTGGTGCCTGTAATGCACTCAGTAAAGTTGGGAAAGAGGCTTTTACCATTGGATCACATCGCATTTTCTATGAATTATACTTTTTAATTGTTTGAGAATAAAATATACTAAACGACTTGAGCTGTTGAACAGTCTGTGGTCACTGTTGACTGATTTTATTCATCATGAGAGCCATCAGGGCCCTACAGCTGATCCAGAATGCAGCTGCTCGGCTGGTCTTCAATGAACCCAAGTTCTCTCACATCACTCCACTACTGCGTTCACTTTTTTCCTGTAGCTGCTTTTTGTCATTTTGACTGTTAAATAAATGTTTAAGTAGATTAACACATTACTGATTACATTTTTATTGCATTTTTTAAAATTGGCCCAACTTCTCTGGAAATATGGTTGTAGATTATCTTTGATGTAAGAGTTAAAGAGTTATCAGGAATTCTCTCAGTAAGAGAAGTGAAATACTATAAACATTTAACACAGTGTGTCTCAAGGAACTTGATACAGGAGACACTGGTGAGGTGTGTGATGGAAGATAGCATCAATAATAAATAAATAAATAAATACAGTATTTAAATAAAAAAATGACCAGCTGGAATTTCTGTATTTTTCACATTTTAAAATAATAAATTTAATATTATTTAAATTAAATAGCACATTTAAATGTACTGAATAAATTAATAAATTTATAAATAAATAAATTATGTATATAAAATTTGTTAGTTTACTTTTCTGAATGAAATTATATATACATATAAACTTTTTTTTCATGATATTCTAAGATAGTTTTTGCTGAAGGAAGGGCCCAATATTTTAAGGTTTTTCTTTTCATAGACAACCCTAAAGGGAGGGCACATGGGCCCTTCATTCAGCAAAAACTATCTTAGAATATCATGAAAAAAATGTATATATATATTTATAATTTCATTCAGAAAAGTAAACTAACAAATTTTATATACATAATTTATTTATTTATAAATTTATTAATTTATTCAATACATTTAAATGTGCTATTTAATTTAAATAATTTTTAAATTAAATATTCTAAAATGTGAAAAATACAGAAATTCCAGCTGGTCAATTTTTTTTATTTATATACTGTATTTATTTATTTATTTATTTATTTATTTATTTATTTATTTATTTATTGATGCTATCTTCCATCACACACCTCACCAGTGTCTCCTGTATAAAGTTCCTTGAGACACACGGTGTTGATTGTTTATAGTATTTCACTTCTCTTACTGAGAGTATTCCTGATAACTCTTTACTGCTGTGTTTTCTAGAAACCTACTGCAATCAACAGCAGCCAATACATAGTAACAGATAATGGAGTGAAGATCCTGTCCATGGTGCCTTTCAAGCAAAACTCCAGTACTTCACTGGTTAGTGCTGTTATTCCCTCAAGGACAGATTAAGCTATGTGGTAACATCCTAATCAAGTGATAAACAAGGCAAACATTAGTTAGAATTTGCATAATACATGTCATTCGTTGTTGTTATCCTTTTCTTAGTAATGTGTTTGTTTTGCCAGGCTCTCGGCTTGTCCACAGCACGTGGTAGAGGTAGATGTAAGAACCCTTCCTGTGATTACATCTATAAGAATAGACACAAGCCACAGTATTGTCCCCTTTGTGGCTGTGAACTCGCAACTAAAACTGCCAAGAAAGCCAAAGTTCCGGTAAGCCATGTGATAAGCAATGAGATCTGACTGTGGAGTGGTTTAGGGATCTGTGATCATATCTGTGTTTTGTAGCGTTTTGGATGTCAATACTTATTCACTTTTGTTTTCCTGTAAGTACATACTTTATCTACTGGCTTGCTTTCTATACTAACCACTTAATGAATTAAACAGTTAAATAGCATATTACATTAAAATACAGCATTTTGATAGTAGGCTGTAGTAAAGTGGGCACAGTTGGGTGACTCTGCTGCTCAGGGATCCAGTCTTGTGAATAGAAGGTTGCTGCTTCGATGCTTTGGCAGTGCTCTTGAGCAAGGGACATAATAATAATAATAATAATAATAATAATTTATTATTATTATTATTAATATTATTATTATTATTATTATTATTATTGTTAAGTTTAATTTATATAGCACCTTAGATCTTAGTTTTAAGCTGAGTCTTGAAAGAGGATAGAGTGGGGCAGTCTCTGAGTGACTGAGGTAAGGTGTTTGGGGGTAATAGTTTGGGGGCCATGACACTAAAGGATCTGCCCCCCACACTGACCAGTTTGAACTTGGGGGCAATAAACAGACCAGAATTAGACAACCTAAGTTTTCGGAAAAGGGCAGTAAGAATGGAGGAGCTCGGCTAAGAAGGCTGGACCTAGGCCTTGGAGAGATTTGTAAGCTAATAGGAGTTTAAACTGAATGTGAAGTGGAACAGGAAGCTAGTGTAGCTGAAACAGAATCTGCATAACATGAGCTGATTTTTTGGAGTATGCAGCCTCATTCTTTTGGAGAATGCATAAAATCTTAGATTTATCTGTGTTTAATTTAAAAAAGTTGCACCTCATCTGTTGTCTGAGATCGTGAATGCAAGATGTTAAGGCAGGTGGTTGAAGGATAGAGGTAGTTTTTGTGCTAGAATAGGTCTGAGTATCATCAGCCTTTCAATGAAACTGAAGTCCATGACTGCTGATAATCTGACCAAGGGGAAGCATTTGGACTGTAAAAAGAAGAGGGCTGAGCACTGATCTCTGGGGGACACCTTGTGTAACATCACTGGTAGAGGAATTGTGTTTACCAAGGGAAAGACCTAACCCCCTACAGCTCCCTGGACGCTATGAATAGGAGCTGCCAACCAGTTTGGGCATGTGTGCTCACTGCTCCTTTGTGTGTTCATTAGTTTGTGTATGTGTGTTTCACTGCATGGGTGGTTTAAATGCAGAGGTCAGAATCCTCTGTATTGTTCAATGATTGTGCACTTTTATTTTCACTTTCCCACTTTAAAATAAAGACCACAGATAACAGCCCTTAAGACAGTATTAATCATTACTGATTTATTGAGCAGTTTTGGTAACAATATATTGGGTAGTCTGTCATCTTTAGCAGTCACTGTGGTCATTACCTTAATTTTTTAGATCTTCACGATGTGCTAACAAAAGACTTTATTAATTAAGATTCTTATTGGCTAATAAATAATGACTTTATTCCACATTAATACATTTTTTTCTTATATGAGTATCATCATAAATGTTTTAGAGCTTACTTCATGTTATCTTCCATTAATGTTCATAAATTGCTTCTTATTAATTAATCATTAATTGAGGCATTAACCATTTAATAATGCTTAATATATCCTCAAGTACTGTTAATAGATGTTTTCTTATTTTACAATTTTAACATTTAAGTGACGGTGCAGTAATAGGTTTATGTCAGTTTCACAAAGAAACATGCAAGCTAGTTTCATTGTTTTGTTTTGATTTATTAAACTTTTACATTTTCATACAATGCAAATAAGATACCTCTTGCCTCCCCTGAAGTCTCCAGAACCGGCGAGTCAATCCGCAGACATGCTGGACCCGTCTGAGCCCTTAAGCCCAGCTCAGAGAGAGTTACAACACCAGTCCACTGTGACCCTTCTCAGACACAGCCTGCAGTACCCTGAGAACGAGGCTGAGCTGCAGGATGTCTTCAGCCTCATCCACAGCCTGAACCATGCACAGAGCGAGATGGATGGAAGGAAGGATGGAGAGACAGAGGAGGACTGTGTGACTCTGCAGAACGGTTGGCCAAACTTCTATGAGCCGGCGGCCACTCACTGTAGCCTGTGCCACTGCCTGCTCTACAGAGGAGAAGAAAGGTGAGGGTTCAGGATTCTTACTGGTTGCAGACATTCAGTGTCAAGATTTTTATCTGGCCAGTGAGCATTTAACTGTATGTCACTTAGGTGAAGACAATATTCACCTAGAAGACAATATTTACAGTTATCATCTAGGAACTGCTTCAGCTAAACAGCAGTAATATATATATATATATGTGTATATGTATGTATATATATATATATATATATATATAAAACAAGGCAGCACTGATTAATGAGAGTGTGTAGTTCCACATTTTACAAATCTATTTAATATTTGTTTTTTTTAGTCAGTAGAGGTGTTACAGTATGCATATGAAGAAGCATTTTTGACACAGGTATTGCACCATACAATTCCAGTTTAAAGGCTAAAACATGCCATAAATGACAAATATAAAGACCGGAAACAATTTATTTTTGGAACTGAAATTTGTACTATTAATTATATTTTTTCTTCTTTTTTGACTTATATCGAGACTGTCTTTCTAGTATTGTGGTGCAAAAATAAATTTGTATTGAGTGTTACACCTGTACAAGTTATAGAATGTTGCTTATTGTGCGTGTGTGTGTGTGTGTGTGTGTGTGTGTGTGTGTGTGTGTGTGTGTGTGTGTGTGTGTGTGTGTTGTAGTTGTGTGTTAGCTGGTCAGCAGCAGTGCTGGTTACTGACCGAGTCTCTGCTGCATCCAGTCACGTTGCAGCTGAAAATGTGTCCAAATCTTCAGTGCCTCGCTATCCACAGCTTCAATGATTTACACCCAGGTACACACACACACAGTAACATTCACCTGCTGCCAAGATACACACATCAGGTACCCTCACATACATATAAACAAACCACCAGCAAACATCACACACACACACACACACACACACTTACATTACATTGACAAAAGTATTGAGACACCTGTTCATTCGTTGTTTCTTTTGAGTAATTGTTTCTACAGTCCAGGGAGGATTTTCTACTAGATTTTGAAATCTGATTTGATTCCATTCTGTGATGAGAGTGTTAGTGAGTTCAGAATGTTTGATGATCACCACCACCACCACTACCTCACCCCCAACTCATCCCAAAAATACTGAATGGTGCACCATCATTCTAGAGAATACATCTCCATTGCTCCATGATGGGGGGGGCGGGGCTTTATATCCCTCTAGCCCACATCTGGCATGATGCCAATATGTTCATGTTTAACTTCTCTGTAGAGTCATATTGTATTGCTAGTATTGTGTGAACTTCCTGATCAAACACACCAGATTCAGCTCAGCAGGTAATGAGCAGGTTTAATTGTAGGGTCAGACCAGAGAAATCGCCAAACTCTGCAGGAATCCGGCCCTCCAGGACCGAAGTTTGACACCCCTGCTCTACAGGGACTAGACAAGTAGAGTGTGTGTTTGTCAGAAATGGGTGTGACTTGAAGTACCTGTGTGCATTCATTAGAAGGGGTGTCCACAAACATTTGGACACTGTGTACCAGCGGTCATTATGCTCACATTGTTCTGCTTTGTTTCCACTTCAGTAGAACTTTATCATGTCTTTGTATGTTTTAGGCTTATTTAATGTGGGAAACCAACTTTTGGTGAGTTTGGATCTCTTCTTTAAGATCCGAGCCCATATTAAACTGGGTCAAGACCCCACACTTGCAGCCCTGGACATTCTCAACAACTCGCATTCTCCGACAGGTATTGGTGCATTCAGATATATCCATATGTTTTTATCTTATTTGATTACTTCTGTGTGTTTATTTGTGCTTTTAAAGTAACATGTCTTCACATGTTACTCAATTCATCAAACTTTGGGTTTACGCAGTGATTGTTTATACACAGAAACTATACTGTGTTATTATTTTTAGATAATGTTCCTGTGTTTCCTCATTTTATCTTCTCTTTGTGGCCTAATGCTTCTTTGTTTTTCCTCATCTGTTCTCTGCTGTCCTCTCCCTCTCCCAGGTGTGTTGAGTCCAGAGTTACAGACTCATTTAAAGGAGTTGTTGTGTAGCGGCTACTGGGCATTTGAATGTCTGACAGTTCGTGACTACAATGACATGATATGTGGTGTGTGTGGCATTGCCCCTAAAGTGGAAGTTGCCCAGCACAACACGAACACCGTCCTACACCTCAAAAATGTAGAGGTAGAATAACATTCACTTCCAAATCATCCTCTTTTTAGAAAATGTAAAATTATAGAAGAAAACTTGGATAAGCTAAACAATCAGCTGAGACTCTGCCAGTACAATACTTTCTTAGAAGGACTCATTCTGAGTTTTAAAAAGAAATCTGTATCACTTAGTCTCTGGCCTTTCCTTTGTCTTGTTCCCCTGAGGCAAGAGAGTTTCCTTCCCTTTCTGTCTTGTGCGGGTGTGTTATCTTGGAAGAAGTTTGCCTGTAAACCTGTACCTCCTGGATGGGGTTCTGTCCCCGCGGGGCATTTCTGGTATGGTCATGGCAAACTTCCCAGCACAGTTATTTTTGTTTGTTTGTCTTTTTTTGGTGATATTCGATCTGATCTCCCCTGCTCAGTGGTGGAGCAAGTAGCATGACGACGTACTGTGCTTGTCATTCCTGGAGCACTGGTTCAAATCCCAGTCGTGGCAATTTTTCTTCTGAAAATTTCTTTAAGTTAACAAACTTGCTTATGACATGTATGATATATGTATCTATTACATCTGCATCTATGATCTATTATCTTATGTTTATATCTATAAAGATAAACGTATATCTTGCTTAGGTCAAATCATCTACCTTGAAGCCTCTTTTTTATAGGTGTTTCTTTTCCCCTCTCTCTGATTCTCTGATCTAATTCTCCATCCTCTGCAAAAAGTTCACGTGGCCAGAGTTCCAGGCATCAGAAGAGGTTCAGGTGGAGGAGTTTTGGCTGGCAATGGAGAGCGAGGCTCTGGAGCAGGCTGCCTTCCCTTCCAATGTCTCCATAACGCGCTTTGACGCCTCCATTATTGCCCCCTTCTTCCCCCCATTGATGAGGAACACTGTGGTCATCAACACTGAGAAGGACAAAATAACCACCAGCCCTCCACAGTCAGGTACAGGCCAACATCTGGTCCTTTTTTTCACAAACAGTGAAACACACACTTGTTTCTTGCTGTGAATGTAGTTTTAAGTGACATAAATTCCCTTCCTGTTGTGCGATTACTAGTTATTTTGGCTTCTCCTGTAATAGCGTTGGGGGTTGGGGTATGGTCAAATGTAATATGTAAAATACTGTGATACCACCATATTTTCTGAGAGTTATCATACCGTGACAATCTCATACGGTTGCAACCCTAGCTATGAGATCTACAAATTTTCCATATTTGGTGATTGCAGCTCAAAAATGTGACTTCTAGAGGCTTTTCAAATGCTGAGACAAACGTTTGACCGATCGAAATTCATCCTAAGTCACCGAGCAGAAATCTGACGTTTTTTGAAGGGTAAGTTTAGGATGCTTAAAGTTCGGTTGGTTGGGTAGTGCGGTTAAGTATAAGGTTAGGTTTAGGTTACTGAGGTTAGAGGCAGTTTCAGGTTTGCATTAGGATTGGGGTTGCAGTGTTAAAGTTAAGGTTAGTATTAGGGTTAGTATGGTTGTGGTTTTAAAGCTTAGGGATTAGGTGTGTAGCCTTACACCAAAATCAGTGTCGGTCCTCATTACAAGCTTGTGTGTGTGTGTATCAGGAGAGCTGTCCATGCTGGTACGGCTGATTCATGATGGTAAGCTGAGGCCAGAAGAAATGGACCAACACTCTGAGGAGGAGCTGCGATTAATACTGGAGCAGTGTGGAACACCTCCAGCACCAGATAGCACCAAGGTACACACACGTCTCTCACGCTCACTGTCTCACTTTGCACGTGTAGTCGCAGCCAAAGCCACGTCCACAGGAACTCAATATCCTGACACATCAAGTCCATTTCCTGTATGAAAGCAGTTGTTTCTGCTTATTCTGTTGGTTGTTTATTTGACCTGTAAGTGAAATATAGTGCATACTGAGTAACCCTTAAATAATAATCTTCCTCTTTTTGCAGGATGAGCTGATGGTGTCTGTGTGTTTGCTCTATACACAAGTTCAAAATGGCCTCTCAACAGCCCCCCAACCTCCCCAACACCTAACAGCAGGAAAACTCAGTAAAGTCTGCCCTCACCAGGTAAATAAACCTTCTGTTCCATCAGCCATCCAGCAAACAGTCTGAACAAAGCTGTTCATTAATCAGATACTTCACGCTTCTCTTTGATTGCTTGCCAAGAAAAGTATACATCTAGTTAATCTTGTAGGCATTGTTAATTGAGCCATAGCACAAAACACTGCTGTGCAATGGTGTGCTTTAACTTTGTAATGATGAAATCTCGTTATATAAAGATACAGCTGAGGGTTATCTCCCAATTTACACACAGTATAAAAGCTTCAGTAAGCATTTGAGCTGACACTTGAGAAAGCGATGTGCCAAAAACTAAATAAATCAGTTTAAAATGGAGAAAAATAACCTGAATCAGAATAGGTTTATTGTCAGTGCACAAGTACAAGTACAGCAAAATTATTATAGAAGTTAGAAGAGAACAGGGGAACACAATGAGGTGATTAAAAACCCTCAACCCCCAGACAGCGCCCCAATTGGGCACAGTTTGAGAGCCCAAGAAGGAAAAAAAAAAAAAAGTCACCTATTTCACCTAATCATTGATGCTTACAAAGCAGCAGGATATACAAAGTTATGACAGCGTTTCCAAACATCAGGAACTGGAGTGAGAAGTATTATCAATACATTCAAAGAGAGCAATACAGAACAAGCCTGGCACTCATCGGAAGTGCAAACTTTCAAAGACCCTGGAAAGAAGACTAGTGAGAGATGTGTCTAAAGACCCCAAAACAACTGCCAAGACACTAGTGAATGATTTAGCCAGATCAGGAATTGTTGTCACAAAAAAACAGTCACTAAAGTTCTGGACAGAAATTAATTGCAAGGATGCAGACCAAGAAGAACTGCAGAAAAGACCTTCAAGCCAAAGTGAAGTATGAAGAGTTACAGCATTATAATAGCTTATAAATACAGGCGTCATAGAAAGTGTTACCACAACTTGTAATAACATTGGACATATAAAGAAAAAAAAAGAAAGAATATTATGAAAAAGTTCATTTAAGTTCATTTTTCATTTAAAGCCGAAAACTGACATATTTTGTTATGTACTGTGACATTTAAGTCCTTTATTTTATTTTATTGTTGATCAGTGTGACTTAAATTAGAAATTCAGAATCTCAAATTATTAGAATATTTCATTTGGAATAAATGTAATTAACAGAAAACAGAAAAAAATACAAAATATCACAAAATATATTATATAAATATATATATATAATATATAACATGATATTTCCTTTGTATATCCAATTCTATTACAATTGCTATTTAATTCTTTGCACAAAATTGCTTCTAATAAAGTCTGAAAATAATGAATACATCAATCCATTATCTTATCCGCTTAATCCTGATCAGGGTCGATGTTAATCCCCTACCTCTTCACCGGGCGCAGGGCAGGGCATTACAAACTATCCTAACCAAGCCCAGGACAGGGCGCCTTAACCAAAGCCAGCTTCATGAAATTAATTCATTGCAATCCATAATGATCTGTTGTGTTACTTACTTATGTGATATTGCTTGAAAGTTAGTTAGATGTAATATCTCTGAGCTCCAAGTAAAAAAATCAACATACATCTGTTTTTGCAACCAGTTGTTATATTATTTAATGTGTAAGAGAGCTGTGCTCACAGTGTGAAGTCTCTGAATGTGTTTCAGGTGGTGTGTGGTTCTAAGTACCTGGTGCGTGGAGAGACTGCCCGAGACCATGTGGATCTGCTAGTGTCTTCTCGCTTCTGGCCACCAGTGTATGTGACTGACTGTGCCCAAAAGGTGGCGCTTTGTGCAGATGTGCTGTATCCTGAACTGGCATCTCAGATGTGGGGGAGGAATCAAGGCTGCTTCTCCGACCCCACAGCAGCCGCAGAGGTCAGCACACTTTCTGGAGAAAACATTACTGTCATAGCTAATGCAATGTCCTGGTTATGGCTGCTTGAAACATTTGTTGTTCTTGTACTTGTACTTGTAAATATACCTTAGTCTGTGTGAAAAAGACTGATGTTACAACATGTGAAACTGTCCAGCGTGCAGTTCTTTTTTCCTAATCAGGTGGCGATGTGGTCTGCATAGAGACCTGCTTTATTTGACAGCTTTCTTTTTTCTCTTCTGTTTACATCATGAACACTTCCTGTACAGTATGTGCTGATACATTAAGCATCATTGCACAATTCACGGGTGAAATAACTAGGGATGTCCCGATCCGATCTCAAAGATTGGAATCGGGCCGATCACAGCATTTTTTTTACTGATCGATATCGGCTTTTCTGATCGGATTTTGACACTAGTGGTTTGTGTGGCTTCCAATCTCTGTCAACGTTTCACTATTGAATAGTTTCAGTTTTTGGAGCCCGCCAATGGGAATCAGGTTAAGCGTGACAAAATCCTCCATTCTGATGTGAATACTGTAAGCTTCGGGGAACGTGGCGGCCAATCAGAGTACGGAGGCGGGCTTTAGCACTGGCTGAGAGGCGGAATGAATGTTTGCACATCACTAAGTTGGCTTTTGGATTTTATCTCATTAATCGTGACTAATATGTGTGATATCTGATCATATGTGATGTGTATGGGAGGTTTGTGTGCAGTAACGTTAATAGCAGCAGGTAGGAAGCAAAGTTGTGTTCATTTAACATTTGTAAACAAGTATTTTATTGTACTTTATGGAAATATCAGATATAAGCTTATTTTTATAACTTAAGTAGTATATTTTAGCTTTAATATTAGACCAGAGATCCACAGTTATGATGTGTGAACTGTTTTGTATGTAAATCTTTGTTACCGCTTATAGTAATTGTTCTGTTCCACCTTAAATACTACAGCAGTTACTGTAGGCAGCTTGAGCCGCCTCACTGTTACTGCTGCGCTGTTTAAGGTGGAACGGAACAATTCCAAACTTAAGCATCATTCATTCAGTCTGTTTGTATTTATCCGCTTTAACACACATTTTATTCACACTTAAGTATTTTATACGCAGCTGATGAGCTCAGCTATATACACTAAACGCTAAAATGTGCAGTAATGTTTAAAACTCTTCATATCACAGATATACTATTATCTAGTAATATCTATTATACTAGTATTATCTAGTTCTTATCAAGATCGGTTTGAGACTCAGTATCGGGAGACACTAAAAAATTAATGACTCGGATCGGGAAAAACCGTGATCAGGACATCCCTAGAAATAACCCTTATTGTGTACATGAGGATAACTGAGGGCTTTAATGTCTCACTGCAGCAGCAGGTAACAAATGGTGATGGCTGAATGGGCACCGGCCTCTATTCCTACAGCTGGTTATTAGTCATCAGAAATTAACAGCCATCTTGCATTAGGGTGGTCCAAAATTTTTGACTTAAAAAAAATCAAACTCTCACCCTCTTATTTTAATCTAACACTAAAATGAACAGTGTGGTTAAAAAATAATGAAAATGACTTCATATTTAGGGTATTTAGTCTCAATCTAAACAAAGTTTCTCATATAAGTGATTATTAGCAGTTTGTACAGACATCATCACAAAAAATACAGAAACTAAACTGTTGAGTAGAGCTTCGATGCTCACTATGACTGAGTATTTGAGTCATCAACAGCATCACAAACACTTGTTCTGCAATTCAAAATGTGAGATGTAATGAATATTAAATAGCAAAACATAAAAATAGAAAAAGTCAGTAAATGTTGAGGTTACAGTAAGTAAACAAAACAAACTAAGCAGCAGTGTTTACAGTCACTGACCTTCTGTTAGCAGAAGTTACATTTACAGTAAATGTGATTTCATTTGATTGAGCATTGACCCCAAATATCAAACTATCTTGATTTAAAAAAAGTACACTTTTCCACAGTAGTAGCATCAAACGGAAAGGTGGGAGGAAAGAAAAAAATAAAATGCATACCCTGTCCACCCTAACCTGCACTGTAATTGTGTATGTCAGGTATATTTAATCCACATTTTGTCGCTAGATCATCATTAGTATTAAAGTTATTCACCGTTGCTTGGGTAAAGAAGCAAATGGGATGCCCTGTATTATTCAGATTATTCAGGTTTTGCATTCGAAAGAGGTAAAAATATAAGCAGTGCAGTAAATATGATTCATTGTGTCATGTATGAGATATGGTAACACTTTACAACCAGGGCACATCTGTTATCACTCTATTAAGAATGATTAAATACAAACCGGATTCCAAAAAAGTTGGGACTCTAAACAAATTGTGAATAAAAACTGAATGCACTGATTTGGAGACGGCAAATGTCAATATTTTATTTGTAATAGAACATAGATGACAGATCAAAAGTTTAATCTGAGTAAATGTAACATTTTAAAGGAGAAAT
>BRDA01009561.1:0-27002 GCA_036984385.1 Crenuchus spilurus
AGGAAATACCTAAAAAGGACATGTAACACACGACTAAGCCACAAGAGGGAGACAAACACAGAACAGGAAAGGGCTTGGACAGGGTAGACATGACAACATGAATGGGAGAGCATTCCTATTTCTAAACTTGAGAAACTGGTCTCCTCTGTCCCCAGACGTCTGTTGAGTGTTGTAAGAAGAAGGGAATATGACACACAGTAGTAAAAATGGCCTTGTCCCAACTTTTTGGGGATTCGTTGACGCCATGAAATTTTTAAACAACATATTTTTCCCTTAAAATGATACATTCTCTCAGTTTAAACTTCTGATCTGTGATTTGTGTTCTATTCTGAATAAAATATTAGATGTTGGCATCTCCACATCATTGCATTCAGTTTTTATTCACAATTTGTTTAGTGTCCCAACTTTTTTGGAATCCGGTTTGTAGATGTAATAAATGCACAGATGAGCATCTCTGCAACAGCATGAGAAAGAAAGGAATGCAGTCTGGCAATATTTTTGGGGGGGTAAAAGGGTAGTTGTTGTTATGTATTTGATATGAGCATTAGATGAGAGTGTAGTGTCAAAGATCACAACTAAGCAAATTAAGCCATCCAGTCTTTGACATCAGCCAGGAAGCTAATAAGAGAATCTGGTGAGAGATTGGTAGAGGGCTTGGCACAGATGTAAATTAGTGTATCATCTGCGAAACAGTGAAATTGGAGAGTGTTGTCTGATGATATTTCCGAGTGGGAGCATATAAATAACAAACAAAAGAGGGTCAAGAATTGAGCCCTGAGGGACACCATGGCCAAGGGTAGAAGAATTTGACCAAAAGCAGTCAAGATCCAAACTGCTGTCTGTCCATGAGATAAGACCTAAACTAAATAAGTACAGAGTCAGATATGAAGTAATATGTCATGAAAAATGGTATCAAAAATTGCTGTAAGATCAAGTAATACAAGCACATTTACCATCCCAGATGTCATCAATAAGTCATTTAAGATCTTAATCAAAGCACTTTCAGTGCTGTGGGGTGCTCTGAAGCCAGTTTGGAATTGCTCAAACAGGTTATTGGTGGTTAGATGATAATGCAGCTGAGCAGATACAACATGCTCTAACAACTTGTGAAGAAGTGGAATGTTGGAAATAGGCTCAAAGTTATTAAAATCTTCAGGGTCAAGTCCCTGCTTCTTTAGGGCTGGAGAAATTACAGCCATTTTTAAGCTGGTGGGAAACAGCATCAGTACTGAGAGATGCATTGATGATTTTGGATATGATGTTACATAGGGATGACTGACAGGGCTTGATCAATGGGGATGCCATAGGATCCAGAAGGCAAGTTGTAGGTCTACTTCCCTTTAATTAGTCTAGCCACAGTACCTTCATCAACTGGGATGAAATTAGATAAATTATTATTAACAAGACTTCAGAAGGGAATCTTTGATATGGTTGGTCTGCTTTAGAGTTAAATGAATATTGGCAATCTTTTCATTGAAAATTTGCACACATCAGAGGTTGAAATTAATTGAGAGTGGCCAAAGCAGTTTATTGACTGTGGCAAATAAGGCTCTAAAATTCACTTGTCAGTTTCTGATGTCAGTGGTGTGGAAATTTAGCCTTTTTCAAAGCATCCTTGTAGATATGAATATGAATGGTGTAAGACTTTGTAGGGCAGGAATGGAGACACACTTGAAATGATGTTTAGTTATATTATGTACTGTACTGTATATACAGTAGCTGAAATGACAATATTAACCATGTCATGTATTTTTTACATTATTGATGGGAAAATAATGGACACAAAAATTTGCACATCATGACATAGACTCTTATGTATGACATACATACCTGTGTATGACTCTAGCTTCAATTGATCCAAGAGTTTAAACATAATAGCACAACATTTTTAACAAAATAAAAAAACACTGCAATTAAAAACTACTCATAAAGATGGAATGTCCATTCAAGAAAACAATGTGTTATTGTTCCCACATATCAGCTAAAATTACCACCACTGTTACCAACTCTGTTCATGATACAGGCCCTTATTGAACTGGCTAAGAAATACCAGTCAGCTGTGCACATAATCCAGCTATCAGTACTATGTAAAATACCCAACTTCTAAAAATGTGGCTAAAAAATTGTACTTGGACGTTTGTGCAAGATATTACAGCACTACAACAGGACGTTGTGTTCAGCATGCTGGTTAAGGTACTTGGTCAATATACACTGTCCTTTGTTTTGCACCAGATAATCCAGCAGCTCATGAATTAGCTAACTTTGTCCAAGCATTCAGATCAGGTTCTGTATGTGTGAGCAGGTTCTACCTTGCAACTCTAAAGCAGACTTCATGATGTCTAAGAAAGTGAATTTGTGCTGTGAACCAAAATAAACCATTGTATTAAAGTCCAGGATGTCTTAGAATGTGACAGGGAACGGGAATTTGGAGACCAGTGACAGTGCATTATAAAGGCTCATTAATTTCATCAGTTATTTCTGTCTGATATTCTCTGTGACTGCTTAGAGCAGTGACATTTAAACAGTGAGGTGCAGCTATTATTGAAGTATGATGTACAGCATAACGGCAATGTAGTGAGTTAAGAGGGAAAATAGCAAAAAAGTAAATAATAAAATGATTGAAATGTGGGTTTTTTGACACATTGCATTTTGTTTTACAGTGAAAACTGTATCATAAATGTCTGTCTTCTTTCAGCATTGCACTGTATTCAGGGTTCATACACTTTTTTATCAATATATTTCCATGACCTTTCAAAATCTAGTGTACATTGCCGGAAAAAGATGGCCTGTGTTTTCACATGTCTTGTAGGAAGTGAGAATTAGCCACTTTTAGCGCCCACAGTACCTCTGCAGTTAAAGTTTTGTTCTTGCACACAATGTTTGAAATGGTTGCTAGTTTCAGGGTAGCTGAGAGGGAAGCACTGCAGGTGGCAGAGGGTGTCATGTTGGTCACCTGGGTGTAGAAGCCAGTGATGGCGTTAATAGTTGATGTTACGCGCAGCAGCAGCAGACTGGTTTTAGCACCTTTAGCATGGCTAGCCAGCGCTGCCTCTCCCATATTCAAAATGTCGAAAGTTTTTCTACACAGTGCACATTTTGCATGTCCTGGGTCCTGGTCTTTCTCAACCCAAAGGCCTTATATTTGTCCATGTAAAGCCAGACAGCATTAAATCTAGATTTTCCTGGCATTGCATGAGTTTAAAGTAAGTTTAACTTTAAGTACGTTAGCAAGCTGCAGCTCAGCTCAGAGTCTGATGTAACCCCACTCAGAGAACAAGTGATATGATAAATCGTCCTAAACAATTAAAGGAACGTTACTGTTTAACATACATTTCTCAGTCGATTATTGTAATGCGTTGTAATTATTTTACATTGTATATAATTGTGTATCTTTCCTTCTTTCTAGGTATTAGTGATGGTTTTGTTCTAACAGTGTCGGAACTGAAAAGTAGTTTGGACCCTAACCTGTCTGCACTAGCTGAGATAATTCTCTTAATGGAAACAAAACATTTTTGTATGTCGCTTTAACAGGTTTTATCAAATATCCCTGACTTTTCCAAAACTTTCTGAGTTTATTTATTTTTTCAAAACTTTTCCAGGCCTGGAAAATACTATTTTCAAATTCCATGACTTTTCCAGGTTTTTCATGACTGTATGAACCCTGTGTATTGCAGTAATCTGGTACAATTTGGCAATGCTGAATAAAGTCACACTGGGTGCACCTGATGATGGACCAGTTATTGTTTCTTGTTAACAATGCCAGTTTCTGATATGAGCTGCTGCCAAATGCTGGATTGAAGTTGGTGAGTTTACTCACAAACGGTTTGTCGATCGACGGAGGGGGGTGGGGGTGGGGGGGGAGTTATAGTGGTTTTGCAGAAGGGGTTGTAGCACCAAAAAAGGCCACTACTTGTTAAGATATTACTCTCATGCTTTTTCAATATTTTTATACATGAGCCTTTCAGGTCAGTATTCAAAACTTTATAAGATCATTTGTTTGTCTGCAGTAACTCAATGTCAGGTGGGAGCAAGAAAGCTGAAGAAAGACATTAGCTATGGACATTAGAAAATGGTTAAAATTGCCCTCGACTACAGATAAGAGTGGAACACATGGCTCAAGCAGAAGAGCCTCACACTGACACAGGAAATAAACTGCAGACTGAACAACTGGAAGAGTATGTTGCCTAAATGGAACACACAGTTAATTCAGTTAGTTTTTGAGAAAGATCTTACAAGTTCAAAGACAAATGGAAGGACAAGTTAATCACATGGTTAACCAAGATGTGGAAGAGACCGGATACTCTGTTATAAGTATGTTTCTACTTCAAACAGGATGTAAACCAGCATGTTCTCTGAGAGTTATATACAGTGAAGAGAACACAAGCAAGCAATTACTAAAAAACTGGAAGTATTTTCTGACATTATAGCCTAATAGTACTGGAATTATGTTATTGATGCCTATGAAAAGTACAAAGTATTATATTTTCACAATTTTACAACTCAACTAATTTTGAGTAATCTTTCCTAAAATGGCAATCAGTGCTTTGAAACACTGTAGTGTTGCAATTGTCAATAATGACCAATATCCAGTAAGATCACCATATTACCCAAGCCTAGTAACAACTGAGTTCTAGTGCCTTTGACTGACATTGGCCTCATAGATTTTGTATTAAACTAAATTTTGACTCGACTAATCAACTTCATCTGAGGTAAGCAGAAAATTGTGTAAATATAATTTCTGACTAAACCATTCCTTGAATACAAAGATTACATCTTTTGAGCCTTCTACAATAGTCAGTCATAAACAGCTGTCCTAATAATATAGGCCTAACTCACTTCTATAACAACCCTGGCTTCATTGTGTTACCAAGTAGTTCAAATATTTTGAGGAACTTCTGCTGTTCAATTTGCAACGTTTAAAGTACAAACCCAAAGCAGGTAAAAATAACTATCTTTCATGTTTCCTGTCTGTTAATGCTCAGTAGATCTCCACTGACAAACTTCAGGTTCATATATATCAACATTACTTGCCTCTCTCAAGCTGTAATAACACCAGTCAGAAACAGCAGTAATCTCTTGAGATCCAAGACATATTTCAGTGATATAACCCTTAAGAGTCACCCATCACACTTGTAATCAAACCATGTGTGCTCTAAAAAGGGTGTCTTTTTTTACATTTGCTTTTACAAATTTTTATGGTAATCTGACTACTAAGAATGAGAATCTTCTTAGTATTATTGTTAAAACCAGTAGTCAGTTTATAGGGTGTCAACAATCAACCTTAGTACAACTTTATCAAAGGCACATCCTAAATAGGGCTGAAATCATTGTTGCATCTGTAGATCATCCGCTGAAGGTTAAGTTTCAACTTCTTCCTTCAGGCTCTCGATATAAATTGCCAAAGATTTGCTGTAATAGAATAGATTTAGGAATTATTCTGTCCCCTGTGCAGTTACACTACTGAACAAGAAGGTTAAGTGAACGTTTTTTCTGTTTGCTTTTATTTATTTATCATACTCTTAATTTTCGTTGTCTTACGTGAATATAACTCTTATAATTTTTATTTATGCACTTAAATTTTATTGCAAATTAAATTTGTATTACTGTTCTGTCTGGGGATGTGATGTATGTGATGTATGTAGTAAGTGCCTGCAAAACAAATTTCTCAAGAGATAATAAAGACTGAACTGAACTTAATGTGTTAATATTCTACTTCTCTTGTCTCTTCCTAAGTTTTTTTTTATTTAACACTGTCTGTCTGGTTTGTTTGTTTAATTAAAAACCTGCATTTGGATCCTGACCTCCTGACCTAAGTATTATATCAATCCTTGTATATGTCAACCCATCACAATTAAATATCCACCCAAGACTGTAATTACCAGACCCTATGGACCTGAGTATGTACAGACCCATTCCAAAAAATTTGAATATTATGGAAAAGTTGATTAATTTCCATAATTCCATTCAAAAACTTAAAATTTCATAGATTATAGATTCAGGGCCCACAATTTAAACAATTTCAAGTATTTGTTTGTTTTCACATAATTTGGGCTTCTAGCTCATAAAACCCACGGAAACAGAATTAAAAAAATTTGAATACTGTGGAGAAATCAGCCCAAACTACTTCTGTTTTTGCAGAAAAAAAAGAAATTAGGATCACTTCAAATCAATCAAAATATGGTACTTTCAAACAATATGTCAATCTTCAATACTTGGCTGGGTGCAACTGGGCATTGAGGTAATTAGTCTGTGGCATTGCCGGGGAGTTATGGAAACCTTAATGCCTATATGGAAACCTATTTCCTTGATGCTTGCTGTAAGCTCTTCTTTGTTGTTGGGTCTGGTGGCCCTCATTTTCCTCTTGAGAAAAGATTCTCAAAGTGGTTTATGTCCGGCGAGCCAGTCAAGCACTGTGATGGTATGGGCATCAAACCAGGCTTTGGTGCTTCTGGCGGCATGGGCAGGGACCAGGTCCTGCTGGAAGATGAAAACTGCATCTCCATACAGATCCTCAGCAGAAGGAATCATGAAGTCCTCTAAAACAGGGGTTCTCAACTGGTCTCAGACTGGGAGCCACATTTTCTCATGGTCATTAAGTCGGGACCCACTTTTATAGAATACAAACCAAACAAATTTATTTTTGAAAAATAGCCTTCAAAAACACATTTAACCATACATATGCATGTAAAGAGATTTCAGGGGGACCGGACTGGCTTGATTCGGGGGGTTTGAGGGGGTGCTGGAGCATAAATTAAATTCATATTTTTTATAAATATTAATACATTACTTACAAATTATGATATGATTATAATATACTAATAATAACTTAAGTGTTATTAATAATAAAATATTATGTATATTTATATTTATAATGTATATTTATCATTAATAAAATAATACATTATTACATATCTGTTAAAATCACGTAGCATAAAATTATCACCCGATTCTTTGCCTCCGAACGTCATCACAAATTTAAACAGAAGAGTAACCAGCAGTGTTGCTAGATGTCGCGATAGAAACAAGCAACCAGCTCTATGAAAACAAGTCCAAAATAAGCCCAACCGGCAACCCACCACATTCGGTAAAACAGAGGCCACATTTAAACAGTATAAAGGTAAATATTTATTATGACATCATACATAAACAACACAAAAATTATGCTAAACACTTTTAATATAAAAATTGGCAGGCTATGTAGGTGGCTATTTTTGAAACCCATGTTTGTTAGCCTCAGTGTGCAGATTTTTTGTGCCTCTCTTGTTTTCCTTTATTATGGGGAGCTGGGAGATAATCAAAGAGTTTTGTCTCTCTGTTTTCAATTCAAAAGACAAGGACAAAATCAGATAAACATTAACTATTTTAATGGTTTTAAAATGTATTTTTACAATCTGTCCACAATCCACCCAGAAAGTGTCCGCGACCCAACCAGTTGAGAATTGCTGCTCTAAAACATTCTGGTAGACTGTTGCGGTGACCTTGGATTTAAGAAAGCAGAGTGTACCAACACCTGCACCAGACATTGTACCCCAAATCATGACTGACTGTGGATATTTCACACTGGATCTCAAGCAGTTTGGGTTCTGTTCCTCACCAGTCTTCCTTCAAATTCTTGGACCTTGATTCCCGAATGAAAGGAACACTTTACTTTCATCAGCAAAGAGGACCTTAGACCACTGGCCAATGGTCCAGCCCTTCTCCTTGGCCCAGTTGAGACACTTCCTACGTTGGCTCAGAAGTGGCTTGACCCACGGTTATCTCTTTTGCTGGTGCATCTTCTACTGCCACATTTTGTCCTTCCACTAGACTTTCCATTGATCTGTTTGAACACAGCACTCTGAACAGCCAGCCTCCTTAGTTATGAACTTTTGTGGCTTCCCCATCCTATGGTGGGTATCAATGAGTCGTCCCCATATTGAACCGAACTGAGACAATTGAACCAAACTGAAGCAATTTAATGACACCTGGTCAAACCTGTGCAGGTGCTTTGAGTTTAGTAGATGATTAGTGTGTCACACTCAGTTTAAAACATTCATGCCCTGCAACATTTGGGCTGATTTCTCCACAGTATTCAAATTTTTTTAAATCCTGTTTTCGTGGTGAGTCCAAATTATGAGAAAATAAACAAATAAATACTTGAAATTCTTTACATTTTGGGCCCTGAATCTATAATAAATGAAAGTTTAACTTTTTGAATGGAATTATGGAAATTAATCAACTTTTCCATGATATTCAAATTTTTTGGAATGGGTCTGTATATATGTGTATATGCATCAAAAGACATTACTTTAATGAGATCTTTCCATGGAGTAGGATATGTCCAAAAGATATTCTGGGGAGGACTGATCCACTTTTATCCTGTTGGGTAGAGCTCACCAATTGTGGGATGAAGGGGTGAGAATGGTCCGCTGTGACACCTGTTAAAAAAAAAAAAGAAAAACAAATGGTTCAGACAGATCTGTTAACATACTTACCTGATGATAACATTAACAATGTTTGTACAGTATTTTGAGGTAAATATAATGTATAGAGAGGAGCGTGCTTGGGAGTAGTTCATTTGAGCCCAATCTTACTAGTAACCGATGTAGAGGGAGAGCCTGCGTGAGAGTGAAGAGTGAAACCCCAGCCTTGTAACCTTACATGGCCTGATCACATTTTCTTTTCATTTTATTTCATTTCACGTTTTGGGTTGCCTCATATCGCATTAAATTTATTTTGTTGCCCCTTGCCTTTAGGATTCATAATCACTGAAGACGCTAACCCTCTCACAGTGACCTTAGCTTTAATGGCAGCAATGTACAGCACCTGCCTACAGATGTGCAACACAAGGGCGGCCTCTGCAATGGTGGAAGCCAACCACAACCTGACCCTGAACTTCCTGCTGTTATATCCAGTGTTTCTACTGTACTTGCAACTATCACAAAAAGAGATGATGGCTCTCCTGAAGGTTGTAAACTATTTTTCATGCAGTGTACTTGTGGTGATGGTTATTCCTCGGAGAGGGTATTTCAGATTTATGGTATGACCAATGGACAAAGGCCTTTATATGTGGACAGGTGTCTTCAACATCAGTAACAAAAGGCATGGTAAGGTGCAGATTTTTTTTTGTCAATAAATTTAATTTCTCTATTTTTGTAAAAAGAAAAAATAAATTAATTAATGCATTCATCTCTTCTTGTCTTGATTATTGTAACTTTCTGTACTTTGGTCTCAGTCCAGCCTGGCATGCTTGCAGTTGGGTCAAAATGCTGCTACCAGGCTCATGACAGGCACAAAGAAAAGGGAGAGCATCACTCCTGTGCTTGCCACCCTGCATTGGTTACCTGTGGGTTTCTGAATTTAATTCAAGATGTTACTGTTTGTTTTTAAAACTTTTAATAAATGTTAAACTTCAGTTTTTTAGAATCCACTTCCGTTTGGAATAATGAGCTTGCCTCTAATAAGGCAACCCCAAACTGGGACATCATTTTGTATAATATTTTCACTTCTTCCAAAAACTTTGCTCACTAGCTGATAGGCACACATGGACAACATTGTTGGTACCCCTCAGTTAATTAAAGAAAAACCCACAGTGGTCACAGAAATAACTTGAATCTGACAAAAGAAATAAAAATTATATGAAAATGAACAAATGAAAGTCAGACATTTCTTTTCAACCATGCTTCATCAGAATTATTTTTAAAAATAAACTCATGAAACAGGTCTGGACAGAAATGATGGTACCCTTAACTTAATATTTTGTTGCACAACCTTTTGAGGCAATCACTGCAATCAAACGATTCCTGCAATTGTCAATGAGACTTCTGCACCTCTCAGCAGGTATTTTGTCCCACTCCTCATGAGCAAACTGCTCCAGTTGTCTCAGGTGTGAAGGGTGCGTTTTCCAGACGGCATGTTTCAGCTCCTTCCAAAGATGCTCAATAGGATTTAGGTCAGGGCTCATAGAAGGCCACTTCGGAATAGTCCAATGTTTTCCTCTTAGCCATTCTTGGCTAGTTTTAGCTGTGTTTTGGGTCATTATCTTGTTGCAAGAAACATGACCTGCGACTGTGAACAAGCTTTCTGACACTGGGCAGCACATTTCTCTCTAGAATCCCTTGATAGTCTTGAGATTTCATTGTACCCTGCACAGACTCAAGACACCCTGTGCCAGATGCAGCAAAGCAGCCCCAGAACAAAACAGAGCCTCCTCCATGTTTCACAGTAAGGACAGTGTTCTTTTCTTCATATGCTTCATTTTCCTGTCTGTGAACATAGAGCTGATGTGACTGGCCAAAAAGTTCAATTTTTGTCTCATCTGTCCATAGGACATTATCCCAGAAGCTTTGTGGGTTGTCAACATGTAGTTTGGCAAATTGCAGTCTGATTTGTTTTCAACAATGGTGTCCTCCTTGGTCATCTCTCATTAAGTCCACTTTGCCTCAAACAATGACGGATGGTGTGATCTGACACTGATGTTCCTTGAGCTTGAAGTTCACCTTTAACCTCTTTCTGAGCTCTTTTGTTACCATTCGTATTATCCGTCTCTTTGATTTGTCATCAATTTTAATCCTGTGGCCACGTCCAGGGAGGTTGGCTACAGTCCTATGGATCTTAAATATCTGAATAATATGTTAAACTGTTGTCACAGGAACATCAAGCTGCTTGGAGATGGTCTTACAACTTTTACTTTTAACATGCTTGTCTATACTTTTCTTTTCTGAGGCAACGCTTTCCTTCACTTCCTCTGGTCCATGTTGAGTGTCATACACACCACTTCAACAAACAGCACAGTGACTACCTGCAGACCTATATATAGGCCCACTGACTGGATACAATATTATAGACACCTGTGATGCTAATTAGTGGACACACCTTGATTTAAAATGTCCCTGTGTTCACATTATTTTCAGGGGTACCATCATTTCTGTCCAGCCTGTTTCAGGAGTTTTTTTTAATAATTCTGTTGTAGCACGGCTAAAAAGTATGTCTGACTTTCATTCGTTAATTTTCATAGAATTTTTAATTTTTATTACTTTTGTCAGATTCAAGTTATTTCTGTGACCATTGTGGGTTTTTCTTTCATTAACCAAGGGGTACGAATAATTTTGTCCACACTCAAAAACAATTATTTGGTTCAACTTAATTGAAATATGGAAAGTATTTCCACACAACTTAGTCACTTTCTATGAACATAAGACAGTTTGGTTCATCCAACATAATTTACTACAGTTGGTTAAACTTAATATGTTCTCACAATTCCAAATCAAATATTTAAGGTTATTTGAACATGATTTAGTAATGTTGATGCAACTGATTTTGCTTATGTTGTGTAAAGTTGTTCTAAACCTAATGTTACATGTTAATTCAATTTATTTTACTCATGTTCGTTCAACTTAGTTTACTAAAAGTGATGCATTAAATTGTGTTGGTTTAACATATTTAAGTTATGTTAGTCCAACTTCCATCCATCCATCCATTATCACACCCACTTAATCCTTATCAGGGTCACGGTTAGTCCCCTACCCCCTCACTGGGCGCAGGGCAGGGCATTACACTATTCAATTAAGCCCAGGACAGGTCGCTAGTCCATCACTGGGTAACACACACATACACACAATTTAGAGAACCCAATTCACCTGACCTCCATGTTTTTGGACTGTGGGAGGAAACCCACACAGACACAGGAGAACATGGAAACTCCACTCAGATGTGGACTTGAACCCAGGACCTCAGTGCTGAGAGGCGAACGTGCTAACCACTAAGCCGCCCATTAGTCCAACTTATTGTTTCAAAATTGTTGCAGTAAATTATGTTGATTTTACTTATTTTAGTTCCACTGGGGCGGCACAGTGGTGCCGCAGGTATACGTCGCACAGCTTCAGAGATGGTGGGTTCGATTCCCACCGTTGGTCTCTGTCTGTGAGGAGTTTGTGTGTTCTCCCTGTGTCTGTGTGGGTTTCCACCGGGTTCTCCGGTTTCCTCCCACTTCTATTCTAAACATAATTACTCAGTACAATGCAATAGATCAAAATTGATAGAAACATGACAGAACCTGAGAAGAAACATGAAAGAAGAAACAAGTTGCTTGTCAAACTTGCTTGTATTTCATTGAAAGAAACGCTTATCTGCTGGAAGCAGGTAGAAAGAGAGCTCGTCAACAGTGCCCACGCTTTTACAGAGCATACATCTCGCGAGATCCCGTGAAATCCCACGAGACTTTGGTAAACTCAAATTGTTGATTTGAAGAGATTGACTTGGGCTTGATTAGGATATTAAGATAAATACGTTCTTTTGACACAAATATTTCAAGTACATTGAAAAATGGGTTAAATTAATTAACATCAACTTGATTTGTTTTCTTAGTTCAAACAAATGTCAATTCTCTGTTTTTTGAGTGCATGTGTGTATTTTAAGCTGGCCCACAGGATTTATAGATTTATAGAAAGAAGAAAACATGAAGCTCTATCAGCAGGTAAGGAACAGTTAAACCAGCCTGGTTTATCTGCACCAGAAAATATTCATGCAATATACAGAAGACGAGTGTGTGTAAAGTGTGCATGCAGAAGCCACAAGTCACGCCAGTGCCCTGCATACAATGATGAATGTTCTGCTTGTGGCATGAGAGGACACTGGGCGTGATGCTGTAGAAAAAACAAACAACCACAAAAGCAAGATTCGCATACAAAGAAAATAAGTAAGTCTCGTCCAACATATATAATATTCCATCCTTATCTGATGAAAATATTTAACGATATGAACTGTTAGGGACTATGTGAATTTTGGTAATGCCCAGATATTGTTTGCCTTTGGAATTATGTAGCACTAACAATGTAACACTGTCTGGCAGTAAACATTTTTTATGCACATGAAAGAAGCTGGTTGTAACAGAGATACAGAGAGACTGGAAGAGTCACAGAAAAGCATAGAAGGCATAAATTTACCCTGACATCAAATGTCACCCAAGCATACATATACAGGAGTACTGAGACTCACTTTCTCTGCTGGTGTCTAGATGGATCAAGCTCAGGTTCCTGCACTGACTTCCTTCGTAATGACATCTCCCTGAGATTATAAAGGCAAGACCATTCCCTTGGGGGTTAAGTGCCTTTCTCAAGGGCACTTCAGTCATGACCTGTCCAGATATAAAACTTTCCAGTCACAAGATCACCAGGCCATGGCTGCTCTCAGTGATCTCCAGCAGGCTACTGGTGTAAATGTTTCTGACCAAAGGATCAGATACTTTTCCCACTCGCAGACATGTAATATTGGATTATTTTCCCCCAATAAGTAAATTACCAACTCTAATGTTATTGCCTCATTAATTTGGTTCTCTTTAACTACTTTTACATTTCCTTTAGTAGTTAATGTACAGATGCATTCATTTTAGTTCTTAAACTTAACAACACCATATTATCTGTGGTGCAGACCATCACTGATAATGCAAGTAGATAAAAAATGTTGCATTCTACATGACCAGGTAATATCTTTTATAACCACTTATTTTTTGCATGTACAGTCAAATAATTTTATTTCCCTTGTTTTCTCTATATTTACAGATCTGTGATGACAATATCTCAGTATTGAGATTTTAACTATTATTTTTCTTCCCAGTTAGATGGAACACCACCATCATAAAAAGCAATATCAAGCAGATACAGACACTTCTAATGAATTTGGCTTGGCTGAGACATGGCGAGTTCTGTACCCAGAGGATAAAGAGTTTACATTTATCTGCAGTTAATAAGCCCAATAGCAGATGAGATTTAATACAAACTCAGAAAGTGTCTCTGCGGAATGTATATTATTGTACTATAAGGGATATTTTTATTTCATTTCATGCAGCTGTTTTCATAGAGATTAATATTTCTAATATAATTAACCAAAACAAACCACAGAGGTATAATTCAATTTTGTAACGTTATTAGAAATTCATGAAATATCTAAATGAGTACCTTGGGCACTTCTTCAAAGATGTCTATTATGGGACACTGAAAAGGCATATATCCATGGTATGATAACAGCATATAAAGCCAATCAGAGGAGGGATTAAGAGTAGAACATTGGAAAGAACTACATGACTTGCAGCAGAGATTTATCAATTTCCCCATCCAATGAATTGTTGAGTGAATTACAATTATTTAAAACCACTTTGGAGGCAATACTAACAAAGAATGCAGAGAAATAATTTATCGTTGCTACACAATGAATGTATGATTACAAATAAGCTAAATCCTAGCTATGTACCTAGCTAATTTTCTAAGAATTATGTTTTATAGCCAACGTATTTCTGGGAATAAAGACCCAAGAGGAATTCCTAAACATTCAAACAAAGAAATACATTATATTTTAAAGTCTTTAAACTATAACATTCAAAAGCACATTCACTGGAGAATGCAGTCAACTCCTTTTCAAAATTAACTCTTCTTAAGGTCACAGACCAGTAAAAGGAAGCCCTGTGCAGACCAAAAGGTGTTATTTTTTAATATAGCACCTGATCGCTATCTTCTTTAATGGAAACCAATAATAGGTATATGTAGGTTTACTGTGAAACCTTCCATCACAGCCAGGTTAAGTTCAACTTTAGTTCACAGTCAAGTGTTGTGTTTGCTAATAAATATGTTTTCCCTTTTCCTGCATCCACTTCCTCCACCCTCTTGACAGAAAGACCAACCCAACACACCTGGATGCAGCAAACTCAGTGGTGGTTGAGCTGAAGGAGATCAGGGCTCAAGCAGTTACTTTTTTCTTGGAAACGGGCTTCAATAACCAGCTGGTCAAGGAAAAAATAAGTCTTAGCGACTTTGAAAGTCTCCATGTGGTTCAACAACAGACAGATTATTTTCATATTGTACTCTAAACCAATCAGAGATAGTGAATGGCGGGTCACCCCCTCTGATTGGCTGTGGTCCAGATATTCCTTGCCACAATAAATGCACTGCCCACGTGTCCTCTCTCACCGCTGCCTTTAAGTGGCAGGCAGCAGCAACCAGAAAATCAGACAAGGCCGAGATGATAATCAAGTGTTAACAATGCATACAGTATTGCAAAAAAAGAACTTCCCTTCTCTAAATTCATTTTCGTTCTAATTATTCAGAAGAAAAATGGCTTGACATACAGCAATGATGGCACGTGCACTCAATTTATAGGGGTTATTGCAGATATATTGAAAAAAAAAGACATCTGTGCAAATTGTGAACAATAAATCTATCTAAATTTATTTATATAGTGCTTTTTACAATGGACATTGTCACAAAGCAGCTTTGCATAATTAGCATCAGACAATTTGAATCAAAACCCAAAATTGGTTCATGGTATTCCTGATCAACAGAGACACATTTAACCACAAAGGAATGTGTCATTGTGTACGGTTGTATGTTGCAGACTGGAAGAGTGGTGAATATACCAATTGGACACATTGAAGTTGAGCATGCACATGCCCAAGATAAGCCATGTCATGTTACCGTCTCGTTATTGAAATAACTATATGTAATATTCTTAACATTTACAATTAAAAATTAAAAATTAAAATTAAAATTAAAAAGTAGATTGCATTATAAACGCTTGATCTGGGAAGTAAATGATATAATCTTTTTTTCTTTGTTTATTTAAGAATTTATGCTGTCTCAAAGAAAGCATTTGCTGCTGTTGTGGACTTTTCAGATTGGAATTGGCAATGCTGTCAGAGGGACAATCCAATGACCTTCACATTTAATTTGCAAGACATACCATTTCAGGCCAATATCAATGAGAGAGCTCAGGGTCATTGGGGATAACGTGGGAGCTTGAGCCTTTGGGAGCCCATGTTGACCACAGAGCCCTACCGCTCAGAGGTGTGTCTACCGATTAGTACTTTTTAGATTAATAAGTTGAATATCAGCATTTGAAAAAACATCCACTTATTATTTACCATGCAAAGTACAGCTGTCAATATCTCAGTCTCTGAATGTGATGGAGTGCTGACAGAACAAAGACAAAATACTATACAATTTCTACAATCAGCTTTGTAAACAATTAAACATTTTTAAAAAGGTTGTACAAATGAACACATCAGTGATTAAAACTAAACTAAGCAAAGTGTATATAAAAATATAGTTAGTAACGTCAGAGAAGCTGCAAAGATACATCAGCTAAGACTAGATTTTACATGAAATGCTGTAACCAGTTAAAAATAAGACAAATATTACACAAAGAATATATCCAGAGCAAGGACCATGAACAGGATTAAGGAAGGCTGCAAATTAGCTTTAATACAGAACATTCCAAAAGCATAATCCAGTTGTTGCTAAGACACTGGCAGTCATGCTCATATTAGTGAAAGTCATTCAACAGAACTCAAAAACCAAAACACCAAATCAGCTTATAGTCATGTAATACAAGCATGAGATGCTAATCTGCCAGTTAGCCTATCGTCATAAAACTAGTTTCTACCCTTATGTTATAATGCATGGACAATATTTTTTAAATTATAAAATATAGAATTTAGTTTTGTTTTTTTTATCCCATATCTTTTGAGCCAGAGACAAATCACATGATGGTAAGAGCAAAGCTGGGCCTTAAGTTAAGTCCTCATTGCTGGTAATGGGGGTCATTGCTTTAGAGATATTTAAGGAATTTGAAGTAATTTAAATGCAATTATTATATTAATTATTATTAATTATATAATATAATTAAATATATAGAAAGTTTAATTTAATTATTATATTAATTATATTAATTAATATTAATTTAATTTAAAAACTGTAAAATGTCATCATTACATTGTCATTATCATTTCATCATGACATTTCATTTCTGTCTTAATGTTATTGTTCAAATAGTAATTCTTAAAATATGTTAGTTAACCTTTTTGAATTAAATTATGAAGAATACTTTTCCACAATATTATATTTATTTATTTATTTATTTGATGTGCCACTGTATATGGAGGTGAAACTGAGGCAGCAACTCCGAATACAGGCAAAGTGTCAAAACTTTAGGGCATGGGTGTCCAATCATATCTACAAAAGAACAATGTGGAAACAGGTTACTACTAAGATGGAGCACGTATGATGAGTTATTTAACTGGTTAGTGAGTGGTGTGCTTTGTTGTTTGTGGTTGTAGTAGTTGTGGGGAGAATTGCCGGCAGAAATAGATAGTGACAGCAATCGTGAGTGTTTTTAAGGTAAAGGAGAAATAAATAACATACCGTCACATAACATAACGTCAAAAGAAGAAAAGTCTCTGCATGTACTTGTGTGTGTTCAAGGACAGGCAGTATTACCTCATTGTTTTGTAAAATGATGCTTCTGTCATATGCTGGTTGTGACATATTCCTGCTCCACTTATACTGAATACATAATAAATACAGAAATAGATATCTAACAACATAATAAGGTGTAGTTTCATTTATTTAAAATTACATTGCATTTTGTTACATTCATACGTTTAATCTGGCCGTTCGAGGCCAACCACTATGCTGATTTGGCCCTCGGTGAAAATGAGTTTGACATCCTTGCCTTATAGGGTTAGAAAATAAATACAGGCTTCTGATTCGCCCCAGTGCGGGTCTTCCGGGTAAGAATCATGTAAAAAAGATGTACACAGTATGCAAATGAGTTCCTATAAAAGATGCACCCTGTTTAAAATAAATATGGTTTTTCTCGCTGAATATTTTAACTTTTGTCTTTGACACACCACATATTGTCTGACTGACCTGTAGCAAACATCTTTTTTCATTGCTCTGTCATTATATCTGACTCGTTATTTAATTTATTGGTTAAGGACATTGTGTTTAAACTGCATCTGTCCATCTCATTTGATGGGGTCAAATATCAGTTTTCAGTGAAAGGAACTACTATAAACTACTTTTTGCTTTATATCACTCAGATTATTCATTCATTCATTATCCCACCCGCTTAATCCTTATTAGGGTCGCGGTTAGTCCCCTACCCCCTCACTGGGCGCAGGGCAGGGCATTACACTATTCAACTAAGCCCATCGCTGGGTGACACACACACAGACAATTTTTAGAGTACCCAATTCACCTGACCTCCATGTTTTTGGACTGTGGGAGGAAACCGGAGACCCCGGAGGAAACCCACGCAGACACGGGGAGAACATGGAAACTCCGCTCAGATGGGGAATCGAACCCAAGACCTCAGCGCTGAGAGGCGAATGTACTAACCACTAAGCCACCGTGCCGCCCACTCAGATTATATTCTATATATTAATGTAATGTGCAAGCCCACCTCTGTGAGGTCCCCATTAAGCTACAGCTGAAAACAAAGATCAGGTTGATTTACTGAATTGTGATATGTACAGAGCAAATTTATCAACCCAGCAAGCAGTGCCCATGAGACATTATCCTTTGTCAGCTGAAAGACATTGAAGGAGTAATGTCTTCCTTAAATAAGTAAGGAGTAATTGTAGAGAATGTGCCATCATATAAAATGCAACAATTTGGCATTTTACATAAGATTTGATCAAGTTTAATGAAGTTATAGTATGTGTTCCCACTGCTCCATACATCTGAATTAGGGCTGGGTATCACCACTGATTTCCTGAAAGGATTCGAATCTGTTTCACAAGGTCCCAATTCAATTCTATATTGATTCATTTAGGGATATTTCAGTTACAATAACATTTTTTGTTTGGATATGAGCACATCCACAGTACTGGGAAACTGTTCTGGGACAGGGAACTTCAAAATTAAGCTTGTCACAAAATGTGGGAACATGTCCAAGTAAGCTAAATTAGACACTCTGAAATCAGATCTCTCCTATTGCTTTATAATTTTTTCCAAAAATTAGCCAAGAATCTAAATCTTTGCTTTAGATTCTGTTACATGGTTTCCATTGTGCATAAACTTGCTGGTTTATTAAAAACATGAGTTTTATCATTAAGGCACAAACCTGTATGACACAAGTCTACTTTGGGCATAGACCTCATTCCTGACGGTCCAACCTACAATATTTGAACTGTGCCTAAATGGAAATCATAACTTACACAATCTAAAAAGTTACCCAATTCAACAACAAATATACAATGATTTAGAAAACAAAAAACCTTCTAATATGACAGAAGATGATAAAATGTGTTCATTTAATGCAATTTATACCCTCAATTATATCCACTAAATAGATTTTATAATAAATTGCGTAAGTTACATGGAAACCATAAGAATTAATTCCCAGCACTGTGGATATGCGCATATGAAAGATATTTTCAGAGAACTAAAGTTGCAATTTTACAAGGAACTCTCTCTCTCTCTCATGCATGCACACACACACACTCTCATACACACACCTCACATTTTACACACACACCTTTTATAGTGTGGGAGAAAGCTAGTCACAGAAACAGAAATGTACACAAATACAGAAGTACACAGAAACAGAGAGCTCAGAGTTGGTGTGTATGTGTGCGTATGTGTGTGTGTGCGTGTGCGTATGCATGAGAGAGAGAGAGAGATCTCAGAGTTGTACTTTGTGTGTTAATACAAAATATAATGTTACTCTTTATGATTTGCTAAACCATGAACTTTATACATTTGTGTAAATTAAAAACTCAGTCTAACAACATTTTTACTCACTTAATGAAGTCTACGAACTTCATTAAGTAACAACATGAACATTAAATGTAAAAATGAGCGTTGCTTATTGCTAAATTTTCCAATGCTACAGAATAAAAACTAAAAGTATGTCTGGATAGTTTTACGTAATCTGCATAGTGCACTTGTACATGTGAACAGAAATAATGAAATAGTCTGATACCTTTATTTTCTGAAGCTGTTTAGCATATGAGGGCTTTTGGTCTGAGAGCTGACACATAATGATGGTTTAGTATGAGGACTGATGACATTCTTTCCATTGCATGAGACCTAAAATCAAGGTCAGAGGATGTCCTAAAATGATTGCCTTCACTCGAACCATGCTTAACTGATGTGTAGATCACGCGAGATTAAAGAGGGTTAAAGATTTATGCAAACACTGAGCTAATTTTAAAGATTGATCTCATGTTTATATGAATTAATATCGGATCATTCAAATGAAGATTTTGAAAATAAATTTTTTAACCCTGCCCTAATTTCAACTATCATAACTATTCACCTGTGTTTTTTATTGCCGTTATGTGTGACTCCCTGTCCACTCTGATGTTACCTGAGGGTTGTATGGTGTTATAATATGCAGACTGTCTTTTCATGACTACAAAAGATGAGTCCATCTGCAAGGACAGCTGTCTGGGACTGCTGAATCTTCTCACAGAATCCGGTTTCAGAGCCTCAATTGATAAACTGCAATTTTGTCTCATAAGCTCACCGGACAAAAAATCAGTCACCTTGCATGTTTAAGGTGGTAGTAATTTCAGACTCCCGCAGATGCTGTTGCATGATCAGCTATAAATACCTGCAGGGTGTGCAAAGTGATTAACAGGTTGAGAAGAGGTGGTACAGTGCAGGGAAAATGGGTGGCAAAGCAGGTGTTAGTGATTTCAGCATATCAAAGGCCATACTGTGAAAGTAGTAGCTAAATATGCAGGTATATCAAAGCATATGGAAGTGGCAAAAATGTCAGTCTACAGAAAATTCTCATCAGAACTGTGGCCAGAAGATGAACATGATGGACAGGAACTGAGGGCGGGTTTACACAGAATTAAAATCACTTTGTTTCCAGTTAAAGATTGCTTCTAGATGTCAACATAGGCGATTCAATATGTACTTCTGAAAGAATACACCACATTGAACTGCGTACCACGAACATTTGCATGCAAGAGCATAGTTGCCCAGTTACAGTGGGGGAAGAGACAAAATTGGACTGTTCATGAAAACATGTTATCTGGTCAAAGTAATCTAATTTCTGCCTGTATATGAGTGATGTGTGCAGGATGTGGTTCAAGCTTTAGAAGGCTGTGTGATGTTGTGGGTGTGTTTGAATTATGCGGATATGGGTGTTTTGGTTGAGGTGACAGTAAATTTGAACCAAAAGACCTATATTAAACTGATGGAAAACCAGGTTTTGCCTTTAGCTCAACATCTTACTGAGGAATATCAGATTACTAATCCTGTATTCAGGAGCATCCTATGCATTCAGGAGCATCAACACACCTGGTGTTGCCTGCAAAATAAACAGATTTACATCCTCCTGAAAATCTGTGAGATTACCTGGAAAAATTAATCAAACAAAAGAGAAGGCATACATTAAATCTAGCCGAGCTGCACAATCCTTTGATGCAAGTGTGGCTGAACATTGATGTTGCCTACATCCAGAAACATGAGACACACTGCACATGAGAGAATTGAAGGAAGTGTTATGACTGGACTTGTGGAGGGAGTCAGAAGACGTGGAAGACCAAGAATAACCTGGATGGATAACATCAAAGACGTGGACTGGATTATCAGGTGCTAGCCTGCTACAAGCAACCAGAGACAGATGGCATTGGAGACAAGTGACTCGTCTGTGCAGCCTACCATCGCAAAGCGATGATTGTGTGTGACATGACATGACATCCAGAAACTTGTCCAGTCCACTGCATATACAAGAGCACCTGAAATTTGGAATTTTTTGGAATAGCTTTAGAGTAAAGGACACACCAATGTCCTTGATATTACATTATATTATAATACATGACCTTATATTTTATTTTTCATTCAGATAATTTTCCTTTTGTCAGTGTATGTGTGTTGAGACAATAAGAAAGCATTTTGGTAAAGCATATATACTGTATGTCGGAATGTTATTGTTACTGTAATCATGTTGATATGCTATTGTAGCACTCGTGCCCTGAAGTTCCCATGAGTTCTAGGTTCATGAGAGTGGTGAGGTAGCAAATATCCAGAGACATAGGTAAATGGTATCTTGAATGTTTAGTTGAAAGATAACAAGGTTACAGTTTTGATTTATACTGAATGGTCAAAGTAAAATTTGGTTATTTGGTTTCTTTTCTAAGTGAGGTATATTAGGCCAGTTTAGCTTGTACATAAATAATAAGATGATGAGGTTAACTGCTTTTGTTGAAGTTATAGGCTGTTTTATTTTTATGGATCTGCAGTTCAGTCTGGTTCATCAGTTAAATGTACGTATTGCATTTTGTACTTTTGAGTATGTTTTTTTTTTTGTTTATTGCTTAATTTAGAGTTTGAATTATTTTTTTTTCTCTCTTTTTGTTTTTCAGCTATTCAGGTAAAATGTAAATATGTTTGTATTAGTAATATACTTTGGTGTTACCTCTTTTAAATTAACTGTTAAAAATGATCCCTCTTCTTTTTCTTTTATGCATACAATGTGAAAAGTTAACACAATTCACTCTTAGTATAAATCAACTTACCTTATAAATGTATAACACTGATTTAGATAACTGAATTATTTTTCTTTTTTCTAACTTCCAGTTCAGTCTCTTTGATAAGTAGATCAAGTTCTCAACAGAAATAAATCTGTAAAAAACTGTAAAAAAAAACCATTCCATAGTGAGGGAAAAAGAAAGTAAATGAAGAACTGAAATCCTTCTGTAAAAGTTATATTAGTTCTTTTCTTTCAAAATTACATTTTTCCAAAAAAAAGAAGTGATATTCTACACAGTCCAGTACTAACGTACTGACAGAATGAGTTTGGATAATTGAGTTGTTTTTAGGAGTTGAGTCCATGGGTTGGCTCACCATCAAGTACCTGCCGTGCATACTCGTCTTATGGTCGTAATGCGAAGCATGAAAAACATCCTGGCCTGTACAACAGGCCGAAAGAGTACAAAATAACTCAACAAATGTTCGTTTCACATAAGTAATGAGAAATTCACCCAGCCGTGTGCTCTGCAGCACAGCAACAGCAACTTACTACACACAACAGCAACTTCAGATAACACATTTACAATCTCAGTTCACATTCTGATTACTGTTCACATTAATATAACTTTAGATTTACTCTACTTAAATGAATGCAGTTACATATTTTAATTTAATAACTCAACTCACCAAAATCAGCTGTTGTTTTTTTTCATTAACAAGAACACCCGCTGTCCTCGTCTTAGAGGTGGTTTGATAAATGCTTGTAATCAAACTCAAGTCTTTGATTTCTATATTTCTTAGAAAATAAACCTTCTTTTCTGCTGTTAAGTTTGCTTTTCTCTGCTCTAATGCACACTGGAATATTTTCTAACACAATAAAATGTGCAGAATGCATTTTGTTTTACTGCACAGCACCTTTACTATATAGTGCCCAACTATAATGATAAAAAAAATTTATGGCTCAATAACAATCTATTTTTACTCTTTCAGGAATCTGATATGAATGATTATTTCTATTAATTTAGTTGTATTAATAACTGAATATATTTAGATGTGTAACGTCATGTTTTAGCATGGGAAGTTGACAGAGAATAGTGTTTCTCTGGTTGTGTCTTTTGATCCAAAGAAGTGTTTGTCACATGTGTAAAAATATTTTGATATTCAATTGCTTGTGTGATTTAATCAACAAATAATTGACTATTATTACCATAATACCGTGTATGGCCTCCTACAAAGTGATGAACTTACAAGCTATTGTTTTGTGTATACTTGCAAGGCTTTCATATGTCAAAGATAGCGTGAAAAGAAATAAGGTACTGCTTATTCTACAAAGATAATATCTAAAATGTTCTGGACAGTGTTGTATAAAAATAATAATTTTTTGCATTATAACAATATTTCAAACTAACTGGTTTCTTTACTGAGTATCACACGTCTTTAATCTTATAATCGGTCATTCAGTCTATTTATATGGAGAAAAATAGCTACGTTGCTGTTTAGTATCACTGTGTGCATCATGCTGAACATGGAGTTATATCAGATAAAAAAAAATACATTTATAGCCAATGTGAGAGTTAAAGGCTATAAGACCATCTCCAAGCAGTTTCTCCATCTATAAGACCATCTCCAATTTTCCAGTGGCTACAGTTGCAAATATGATTAAGATATTTAAGGTCCATGGGACTGTAGCCAACCTACCTGGATGCAGATGCAACAGGAAAATTGACCCCAGATTGAAAATAAACATAGTGTGTATAGTAGATAAAGAGCTATGGATAGCCCCTTTTGGAGTGACACCGGGTTTCAAGGAAGACCCAGGAGGACTCCGATACTGAAAGAAAGATGTAATTTGCTTCTGGAAAATGTTCATTGGACAGACAAAACTGAAGCCTTTTGGTAAGTTAAATCAGCTCTATATTCACAAATGAAGCTTTCAAATACCACCACACACACTATGAACCATGGAGGATGAGCTGCCTTTCTGCAATTGGCACAGTGTTTCTTGAATCTGTGCCTAGAACACAAAGAAATCTCAAGTATATCAAGAGATTCTGGAGCAAAACATACTGCTGACTGTCAGAAAGCTCCGTCTCCAGCTTAGGTTACAGGTCACAGGATGATAGTGATAATGACCCAAAACACACAGCTCAAAGCTTCCAAATAAGAACATTTCCTGAGCATGTCAGGGGTCTCATTAAAGCACAGAAGTTCTGATGTCAGACTGGCTCTTAAGCTGTTAGAGGGCAGCAGTAAGTAATTTCTGATTAATTGAGCTTGAACTGTGACTGTCATCAGCTGGGAGACACTGTTTTGACTACAAAGAGTTAAGACAGACAATTTGATGATAATGTTTGTTAGCTAGCATTAACTTTAGACACACCCTGGGAATCGGACAACCTTAGCTACAGCTTGCTATTACTATTTTAAAGTTTTGGGGAACATTTTAAAAGAAAACATAACATAGTTAAGCTACGCTAGTTAGCTAGCTAATCTAGCCAGGTGTAAAAAAAAATCACCTCACTCCGCTCTGAGAAATGGCTGGTAAGGGATCATCTTACATGTACTCTTAAGTTAAAGCAGAGTTGAGGCCGATATTTTAATTTTATTACTAGATATGTCTGATTCACATACTGTATGTCTGAATTATATGTTGTATTTAAACTGGCTAAATATTTAGCAACAGCACTAGCTAGCTAACTGCCTCAACATGACTGACAACATTCAGTTTAGTCATGTATATCTCGTTACTGAATCATGTATGTCTACCTAAACGAGAAAAAGGTATACTTTTACAGAGGTCGATTCTTATCAGAAAATATTTTCAGTCGCTTTCAAACTTTTAGTGAAATGTATAAGTATATTTAGAAATGACGTTAGCCAAAGAAAATGACTTGAAATCACCTGAAGTTCACTAATATCATGTGATCACACATACTAGAAAACAAAAACTCCAGCTTGGTCATTAAAAAAAATCCTTTTTTAGGATTTAAATTAAAAAATCCTTTTTCTCCAGTATCTCTATATATGTATAAATGTACATGTATAAATACATGCCCTAAAATGTCATTTGGAACATATTTCATTAGATTACTTAATGTGAGTAATGTATTCTATATACCTGAGAATACTCCAATGTTTTCTAAAATTTTAAAACAGCAAGAATGGGTCAATCACACCCAGCATAAAAAAATATTCTGTTGTGTTCTGCTGTAGTAACTAGTTGAATGTATTAGTTTTCCAGAATGTATACATTTGCTATAAAGAGAACAGTACCAGTCAAAAGTGTGGACACATCTCTTTCAATGTTTTTTTTTTTTTTCCTACATTGTAAATCAATCAATAATGCATGCACACGCCTCAGTGCAGACTGTGATTCTGATCACAATCTCATGATGTTGACATTGAAGATGAGGTTCAAAAGGAAACAAGTGAGGAAGCCAATTCAACTGGACCTTGGAAAACTCAGACAGGACCAGTTCAAGCTGCAGTACCAAGTGGAGGTTGCCAACAGATTTGAAGACTTATCAAGACTCCAAGAACTACACACACCAGATGAACTGTGATGGCAAATGAAGATTGTAATGCTGGAAGCTGCTAAGAAGACAATACAGAAGAACCACATCAAACACAAGAACTGGATTACCAGTGAAACCTTTGAGTGGATTAAATAGAAGCGTGAAGCAAAAACAAAGTCTTCCATTGATTACAGGGAACTGCGAAGCGAAGTACAGAAGAGGCTCAGAAGAGATAAGCAAGCTGAGTTGGATTCATTGTGCAGTGAGCTGGAAGAAAATGCAAAGGGAACAGCAGACCTGTATTCCAGATAGTAAAGAAGCTCACCAAACCATTCCAGTCTCGCACAGTAGCCATCAAGGACAAAGATGGCATGAAACTTGTGGAACCAAAAAAGGTGTGTCAACGATGGAAAAACTACTGTGAGGAACTATACAGTGGTGCAGAAGATAGCATTCAGATTAATGTTCAAGAAAAGGAACCACCACCACTGAAGGAAGAAATCAAATGTGCTATGTTAGAAATGGCTACACAAAAGGCATCTGGTCCAGATGACATAGCAGTTGAACTGCTCAGGTTTGGTGGAGAGACAACGTTGAATAAGCTCCATGAGGTCTATATGGAAGTTTGGGAAACTGGAATTTGGCCAGAAGAATGGACACAATCACTTTCCATCCCACTGCCCAAGAAAGGAGACTTGCTCCAGTGCAAGAACTACAGGACCGTTGCACTGGTCTCACATGCTAGCAAGATCTTGTTGAGAGTGATTATAAAACGAATGCAGTCTAAGCTGGAAAGGGAGATTGCCCAAGAACAAGCTGGATTTAGACCAAGAAGTGGCACTCGGGATCAGATCACAAACCTCCAGATCATCTTGGAGAAAGCAAGAGAAAGGAACTGTATTTCTGTTTTATTGATTTCACAAATGGAAAGTCTGAGAAGTCTGCAAAGGAATATAACATGCAGATCAATGCAGCTAAAACAAATGTGATGACGAACACTGAAGATTTATTGAAGATCACTGTCGAAGGAAGACTTCTGGAGCAAGTAGACTTTCACGTATTTGGGATGCAGAGTAACAAAGGCTGCAGACTGTGCCAGTGATGTGAAGACAAGAATGGCCATGGGCATGTTGGTGATGGTCAAATTGACAAATATGTGGAAAAGCAAGTCAATTAGCACCAACACCAAACTAGGACTGATGAAAGCCTTGGTCTGGCCAGTAGCTACATATGGATGTGAAGCCTGGAC
>BRDA01009566.1:0-12153 GCA_036984385.1 Crenuchus spilurus
CCAGGGGCATAATGCCCCAGACAACATAGCCCCTAGGATCATTCAAGCACGCAAACCCCTCCACCGCTGTAAGGTGGCAGTTCAAGGAGGGGATGCTCTAGTAATAAATACAGAAAAAACAGAGGAGGTCGTGTTTAGCCCTAAACCGATAATGACAACCCCGTCAATTATATATAATGAAACAATCAAACAAGTGCAGTCTTATAAATATCTTGGCGTAATGATTGATGCCACCTTGTCATGGAAACATCACATTGATGACATCTGTAAAAAAACTAAACAGAGAATGTATTTTCTTCGTCGTCTCAGATCCTTTGGAGCCAGTAAACAAATACTTGTTTTATACTACTGTTATTATGAGTGTTCTGCAGTACTGCAATGCTGTATGGTACAGTTGTTTGACCATTTCTGTTAAGCATGGACTAAAACATGTGATAAAAATCTGTTCCAAGATTGTGGGGGAACCTCTAGAGAACCTTTATGAAATCACTTATCACAATAACACCATGCGGCTGGCCAAAAACATAATTTCTGATCATAATCATGTTCTGAACAGTGAATATGTACTCCTTCCATCAGGGCGACGATACAGTGTTCCCCGGTTTAATAAGGTTAGACTAAAATATTCTTTTGTATATCAGTCAATCCTTAAATTAAACAAAGAACTGAAGCGATAGTCATTGATGATGTTATAATGCGACTCGTTTTTTTATTTTTTATTTATTTATTTTTTTTAATTTTTTTATGTATTGTAATTAACAGAGCCAATGTTCTTCATGCAAAACAAATTTCAGACCATGGTATGACAATAAAGTATCTATCTATCTATCTATCTAAGAACTTAATCATTATGTATAAACTGTGTACACGTTTCATTTTAGGGGAAATAATGAACCAGATTTGTGTCCGGAAGGTCATTGGATCGAGCCCACTAACAAGACTTGACTGAAGTCCCCTTGAGCAAAGACACATAACCCCCAACTGCTCCCTGGGCAGATGTGCTCATTGTCCCCTAGTTCACTAGTGTGTGTGTGTGTGTGTGTGTGTGACAGAGGAGGTGAAATTCCTTTGCGTGTTTAAGCATTGGTCAGTGTGCCACTTTCACTTCACTGTATAAGTATCATGGATGTAACAACAATGTAGCCAGATTTGAGAGGGGGTGCATTTTCTGGCAGGTGCAGTGCCTTAAACAGCAGCCCTTATAACTGTTTTTCTGATGGCTTAGGCATGAAACACTTTTAGTCCCACATATTTGTGACCAACTTGTGATATCTGTTCAAGTTTTGTGGCTGTAATATCCACACAGCCAGATTTAAGAGAGGATGCATTTCCTAGAAAATTCAGCAAAACACCTTTCAGTTTTCAGCACGACTTCTCTTTCAGTTTGACACTGCTTACTCAAATAAATTGTTTTTATTTAGGGTATTTATTTCAAGATAATTATATATACTCAAATAAGTTGTACTTATTTAATAGTTTTATATAATTATTATATATATAATTATTTTATATAATAGTTATACTGTATTTTTACATTGCATAAACGTGTTGTGCCAAATAATGACTCATAACAAAAACCAGTAAGCACTTTTCTATAAAATCAGCTTTCTCAATTGATTTTAATGGAAGGAACCATGCAAATTATGTATTTCTACTAGTACTAGTAGCATTTTACTGTATCAAACTGCATTTCTGAAATAAAAAATATACATTTACAAGCTATTCTTGGCCTATGCTGTTGTCTATGTAACCTGTAGAACAGACAGGTTGTAAAATCTCTGAATAATGTAATGAAGTTGTTCTTTCTTCTGTCCCAATAAAACAGGGCATGGTCAAACTTGATGCAGCACAGCTTTACTGATGAACTATAATCACAGGAGGCCTTGAACCAGTGACCTGACTAGTTTAAGTGTGTTTTAGTCCATTACAAATGTATCAAAACCTAACATCCAGTTTAATATAGAGCAAATAGACTTCATATATGTTAAGCCTCAAATGTAATATCAAAAACAAAACATCAGCAGTAAATTAAGAAGTTTATTATTGTTAATGTTGATGATATTTGAGCTCCTGCCTTGTCAGATGCTGCCCACTTATGACCATCAATGGTATTACATGCAGAGTCTTTATTTCAAAACTTCTTTATTTACCAGCCATTTGAAGACTGTTTTAGTATATGATTTAAATAATAAATAAATAAATAAATGCATATATACATACATACATACACAAATAAAGCTTAAAACTCAAAATCCCAAACTGATGGAAGCTCTAAGAAACCCTCTGCAGGTAACAGCTTCTCCACTGGCACACAAAACTCTTCCACATGGAGGAACTGTTACATCCAGTGAGCTCTAGGAACAAATATGTAAATGCATCAGTAATCTGAACACACATCTTGCTTGTAGGTAGTCTGAAAAGAAAATCAGCTGTCAGGTGAAGGATTTCGTGTAGGCCTGTATGTCTTTTCCCATTTTTACATTCCACATACAATTCGTTGTTAAATAAAAGGAAGCTGGGTCATTCTTCATACTTCTATTATTCAGTTCACTTTGTTTATCTTCTCTTCTGTGTGATACAATCCACACAGCTGCTTCAAGCAATCTTCTCTGGTCTTCTTAGTACGTACAGGACTTTGAGTTAACGTGAACTTTGAGTTGGCATGAACTTTACCCACTTTTTCCTCTGCTCTTCCTTGAAAGCAACAATAAAACTATTACGACTTTAGATACTTTGACCCAAGTCACAGTCACATATGTACAAAAATTGGTTAATTATTCTTGATTCTTGAAACGTTTGTAATGATCGATTTCAAACAGAACTGTCCACAAATCTATTCAGATGATACAAATGTGGGTTGCAGTAAATACTGGTAACATAAAATATTTAAGAAAGACTCAATATATTACTTATTACTATGTAAGTTAAAGTACAGTTAAGAAAGAAATCAGCATTAATTTTACTGAGTCAGGCTGGAAAGTAGAGTACACCAAACTGAAAAAGAGAGCGGTAGATTAGTATGTTACCTGTGTACTTCCTCTTACAGTTGGGTAGAGAGGTTCAGAAAATCTGTGCAAGGCACTCTTGCGATTTCCTTACTGACTATGTGCTGAGGACGGTGACTGGTAGATTATTATGCTACTGCTCAATAAGTAACAGGCCCTCCTATGGTGTATTCTGTTTACACACCTACTCATACATGTACTGATTACACACACATTATACATAGAGAGACAATGTGTGCCTGAAGGCATTACATGAGCTTGAATAGCTAAACTATGTGTCTTCACTCGTTGGTCATTTTATCGACTTTACTGACCATATAGGTGCACTTTATACTTCTACCATCTGTTTCTCTGTCTTACGCTATACTTCAATGACCAGAACCCCCACAGAGCAGCTATTATTTGAGTGGTGGATCATTCTCAGCACTGCACTGACACTGATGTGGTGGTGCTGTGTTAGTGTGTGCTTTGCTGGTATGAGTGGGTTCGACACAGTAGAGCAGGAGGCTAATAAAGTTTACAGAGAAGCAATTGGACTGCAGTCTGTAATTGTAGCAATCCATTTATTTCTGTAGACTGAAAACATTTGGGTTTGACATAAAAAGATGAATACGAGACAAAAGATCAACATTCCAGCTTTTATTGTTATTTACATCTGGATCTGATACACAGTTCAGAAGATAGCACCTTTTGTCCAAACCCACCATTTTTCTAATGAGTAAAAGTGGAACAGATAAACATAAAATAAAAAAAGAATAAGACTTAATATTTAGTTACAAATCTTTTATTTGCAATAACTGCATCAAGCCTGGGACCAGTTGCCATCACTAAACTTTTGCATTCTTCTTTTGTGATTTTCCAGGCTTTCACTTCAGCGTCTTTAATTGGGGTTTGTTTTAGGAGGTCACTGTTTTCAGTCTCCTCTTTAGCAGGTAAAATGCTGCTCTGTACGGTTTAAGTCAGTCTAAAACCTTCAACGTCTTGCCTGATTTGTTCCTTTTTTGTACTTCTGGAAGTAGTTTTGGGTCATTATCTTGCTGCATGATGAAAAATATCCCAATCATTTTGGTTGCATCTTTCTTTAAATTGACAGGCAAAATGTTTGTGCTGACTTCTGAGTTCACTGTGCAGCTGCCATCATGCATGACATCATCAATGAAGATGAATGAGCCCATCCCAGAAGAAGTCATGCAACCCAGAGCCATGACATTACCTCCACTGTTTTACAGATGAGCTCGTATGTTTGGGATGCTGAGCAGATCCTTTCTTTATCCAAACTTTAGATTTTCAATCCCATTGATAAATGTTCATCTTTGTCTCATCACTTCCACCACGGCTTCATATTCTTCTTGTTAATTTGTGGTTTGTGTCTTCTGGTGTAGCCTCTGTACTTTTGTCCATGAAGTCTTCTGAGAACAGCAGATTGTGATACCTTCACTCCTGCCCTCTGGAGGTTGTTGATGATGTTACTAACAATTGTTTTAGGTTCTTTCCTTACAGCGCTTAAATGTTTCTGTCATCAACTGCTGTTGGTCTACCTGTTCGACAGCTGTTACTTAGTACACCAGTGACAACTTTCTTTTTCAGGACATTCCAAACAGTTGTAATGACTATGGCCAGTATTTGTGCAATGGCTCTGACTGATTCAGTGGGTTCAGACAAAAGTTGCTATCTTCTGAACTGTGTATCAGATCCAGATGTAAATACCTGGAAATAAAAGCTGAAAAGTTAATCTTTTGTCTCATATTCATCTTTTAGTGACAAACCCAAATGTTTTCAGTCTACAGCAAAAATAAAGGGATTGGCCTCGCTGTTTAAATACTTTGGAAGGGAATGTATTGTCATTGGAGCTGGTAAAATGGACAATGAATGTAGATACAGAGTATTTATATCTAATGAAGTGGTCAGTGAGTGTATTAACATCATGCCCAGTGTCATGTATAGGTAATGCTAAAGTGTTAGTAAGCCCAACAGTATTGAGCTTTGCTGCATTGGAGCTCTGAGGGGTGCTTATCATCCAACACCATGATCTCTTTAACGCTTTTGACACTGAACGCAATTCAGATCCTCACAGCAATGCTCCAAATGTCTCAGCTATGTCTTTTCAGTGGTCTATGTCCAGGCTAGTTTAATTACAATAAATAGTCAAAATGATAGTTGTTGGGAACATGCAGAATTTGAGTGTGTACTGTAGTTTCAGTTTTAACAAAAATGTTTGGAAATCCCCAGTGTAAATATTTTGTAAAGAGTACTGAATGTTATGAAAAACATAGAGAAAATTTCAATAAATGAGTAATTTTTGTTATAAAATGCATTTTGTTATATAATTATTACAAATAATGTAATGTATACTGTACATAAATGTCACTGTGTATTTAAGCACAGCTGAAAGCAACACTATTCTGTACTTCATAATTCTTATTTCTAATAAATTATTATAATAACTAAAGCAATATAAGAACATACACTGTTCTTAAACAATTCTTCAACTACTTTAGTGTCTTTTCTTGCACAATGCTATTTACACTTCTGGTAGATGTTAACTACATTTCATTCCCATGATTTCCATATTATTATTGTTGTTGTCGTGGTTGTTGATGTAGTTGTTATAATAATAATAATAATAATAATAATAATAATAATTATTATTATTATTATTATTATTACTACTATTATTTTATTGTTGTTGTTGTTGTTTTTGATATCATTGTCATTATCATTAACATTATTATTACTATTATTGTTGTTGTTGCTTTTATTATTATTACTATCATTGTTAGTAGTATTAGGAGTAATAGTATTGGTAGTGGTAATGTATCTATTACAGTGGTGAAGTTTGTTGAGACAGGCTCTGGTACAGACTGTGACTTTAGTGTTCGCTTTTTGTCCTGTCGTAGTTGCCGTAGTGGAGTGTGGACGGCAGGCTGTATAGAATAAAATTGTAAGTGTGTTTTATTCTCTGAACACTAAAATCTTTCTAAAATGTATTTTGAAACATTTCACATTTATGTTTGCGCCTGTATCCTTTGGCGTACTTTTCACTGTTCAGCCTTTTTATTTAAATGTAATTTGTAGGATAAATATTGTACAAGCAGCTCGCTGCTAGCTAATGTGTTGACAGTGAATAGTGTAGTTAGCTTAGCTTTATTGCTAAACCAGCTGCTGCTGAACTGCTTTATATTCATCTACAGTGAAGGCTGATATTTTTTGGAAGCAGACTCAAATCCAGAGGAAGAGATCTGATATATCTGTCTGTAAATCATGTCTTCAGTGTTCTGGTATTAGCTATGCGGCTAGCCGGCTAGCAGTTCAACATTGACACATTAAATTGTGGGTGAGGAGCTTTCTTAAACCTTATTTAATGGAAGTCAAAATAATTACAGTGTTAAGCTTGACGGTCTGAACAAATAGTAAGACCAATATAATGCATTATAGCTGTGTAGATTCAGTTATTGGCTCTCAGTTCTTTCATTTCACTGCAGTAGTCCATTTTAATATTAGAAATAAAAGTTCATTTGTGTTCAAAATTTCATTTAAGGTGGTGAACTGTTTTTTTAATTAATTGCACATAAAGCCGTTTTTGTTTTAATGTTGATCAGTTTGCCTTAAAGCTAATAAAAATCAGAAATCTAGAATCTCAAATGATCAGAATATTTCATTTGGAGTTTGAATAAATTACTATTCAAACACTAGCAGCATTAAATCAAAAATACTTGAAATATGTGTAATTCATTTTATGTAATGAAAATAATAAAAAAAGTTTACCTTTTTGAATTAAATTATGAACACAAATGTTTTACACATTATTCAAATTTTTGGAAAAACATATGTGATTGATTGTTTAAAAAACTTATTTCCAGCACCATGGCAGAGTGTACAACATTAGAAAGCCTCCTGGAGATGGGCTTTGACAGAAACAGGGCGTAAGTAATTTTCTTTTGATAAGAGTGGTGATAATCTGCCCCCTTTCATTCTAGTGTTGCTCCATTATTTGTTTATTTCCAAAGGGAGAAGGCTGTAGCACATACTGGCAACCAGGGTATTGAGAGAGCTATGGACTGGTAAGTCCAATTGTTTTCACTGACGTTGCAATACTAGTAATATACTGGTCAGTTTTGTTTTAGATCTTACCATTGTGGTCCACAGGCTAATGGAACATGAGAATGATCCAGACATAGACGAGCCATATGTCCCACCAACAGGGAATGTTCTAGGCACACCAGAGGAAGAGAGCCCATCCCAGCCTGCTACAGAACCCACTGAATGTATGACCTTTATCCTCCCATTCTGAAAGCTTGTCACTGGACGTTGTAAAGAGCTTGATGTTAGAAAAACACTCAGCTTGCTGCTGAGTTTATCTTCTCAATTGTAAATTAAATTTTTTTTAAATAATGCTTCCTTTAAAAATAAAATATACTGGGTTGTTGTTTTGTCTTATCTTACATTTTGTCTGTCAGTATAAACTCAACAACACTGAGTAACCATATTTGTAATTAGGGTTTTATAGAGTTGTGTACTTAAAACATGAAAATGTTTAAAAACTGAAGCTAAATGATCCAAAAAATGATCCACGTATGCAGTAAAGTTAACAATTGATTTCACTTTCATTTTAAATGAAAACCAGATGCTGATGAGATACAACAGGGAGATTCCAGACGACCAATGACTGAAGAGGAAAAGAAGGAGCAAATTAAGAGGTTGGTCTGAGAGCTGCACTGAATAGGAACGAATCTGAAAATAACATGAAGTGTGATGTGAAAACATTCTGACCTTTGCAAAAAGGTGAAAACAATGTTTTGCTTTATATTCAGGCTTGAGGAACTGATGAGGGTGAAACAGGAGGAGAGGAGAGAGAGGGAACGGCAAGAGGAGGTAGACAGAGAAAAGCAGAGAAGGAAGCAAGGCCAGGAGCTGCAGCAGGTCCGACAAAAGCTGCAGGACGATGAAATGAAGAAGCTGGCTGAAGATCGCAGGAAAGAGAAAATGGAAGACAGACTGGCTAAGTAATACCAGTAAACAGATGAAGTTGCAAAAAACCTCTTTAATGTAGGTCTTCTCTTACGTCTTCTGTGTTTTATCCCCCCAAGGCAGCGAGTCAAAGAGAAGATTGCACGTGACAGAGAAGAGCGAGCACGGAAGGTCATTCATGATTAGATTGTTTTTAGATTTTAAAGCAGGCAATAAGAAATGAATGTTTTCAGTAATGGAACCACCACAGGTTTCATATAATGATGATGGACCTACTAAAACACAGTGCATGTTTATCTACTTCATAGGTGCTTATGGCACTTTTGTTCATCCTTATTATGTATATAGAAAGCATTCTGACATAGCCTTAAATCAGCTTTTTATTATTGTTTATATTCCTTGTCTCTCGTCCCAAGTTTGGAGGGGGCTCCTCAGGTTCATCCCTGTCATCCCCTACTTCTGACACCACTCCCCAGTCTCCACCCGAGAGTCAGGGTCCTCCCCCAGCTAAGAAAGACTATGATGAATGTCGGATACAGGTATTGCACCCAAATCGGGATGTTTCCAACATTTTCTGTACAGAATATGTCCATACTTTCTGAAATGTCTTGCCTGACACCTTGCTGTACCAAATGCAGGATAATATGGATGCCAAGAAATTGTAGTACTGAGAACTTGTTAACTATGGACATCTACAAAAAGCAGTCTTAAATCAGTCTAGATTAGAATTAGTAGTATTTGTAATGTGTCACAGTTCTAACACCAGTAGCCTTTCACACAGACACTGTTGATTTCAACTAATTAAACTGCACACCTTGTAACCGTATTAGAAGATTTTAAAAAGTTAGTGGATTTGGAACATCTGTGAAGCATCTCGTCTCTCTCAGGTGCGTCTCTTGGATGGCTCTGCACTGTCAACGGTTTTCAAAGCCCAAGAGCCCCTAGCAGCAGTGAGAGTGTATGTGCAGATGAACAGTTCTGACAGTCAGGATTTCACCCTTCTCTCCCCTTACCCTCGCCGCGTCTACACAGACCTCGACATGGAGAAACCTCTAAGCGAGCTAGGTGAGAACACGTAAAACTGTTAAATTGCCTTACGGCTTCTTGATTACACATAGCCTTACTTTCCAGGCATAAGTAGTTACCTACACTTACCTTTCTTCATGGGGGATTCAGCCACTTGTGTTTCTGCCTTCAGCTGTATAACTGTTCTGGATGCTCACTTAATTGAAGAATGTGATACTATTGCAGCTGTATTAGTTCTGTAATGTCATCTGTCAGTAATTCCGTGGGCCAGTTTGTATATATACACGTTATGATGCCATATTAAAATAATGGACTCTGTCAACAATGACAAATTAAGTCATTTCTAAAAAATATTTTGTCCGAAAGTTTTAACTGTTAACAGTGCATTTCCCCCCCTTTTCTTCAGGTTTGGTGCCTTCTGCTGTCCTTGTGGTTACAAAGAAGTGAAGGAGGGCTAGTTTTTCCCATGTTCTTCCACCAACAGGCCATAAACGGATTAAGCACTGGACTGATTTGATATTCTACACTATGTAATTTGACTCAATTGATCAATACATGATGGATACATTACAATAAAACAATAACCCTGAGATCAATAACAAAAGACGTCAACTGAATACATGAAACTCAAGACCACAGTGGTTTTTTTTCTGTGCTGCATTTTTTTTTTTTATATATTTTTGGAATAAAAATATGATTTGGCCTTTGGCCATTATTGGTAAACAAGCACTAAACCACATCATCTACAAAAACCAAATAAACAGTTTCATAAAAGCAATCTGTTATATTCTGAAGACTGGACATTAAAGGTGACATCTTTATTCAGAAAAGACAAAACATGAATATGCAAGTAAAAATACTGGTCATCATTAGATTATAAAACTGCCAGTGAGCCATGGGTGTGCCTGAAAGTTTGGGCTGTGTGTAAACATATGCTTATTCACAAAAAGCATAAATCACTGCTGTAAGGTCAAATGTTAAAAGTCTAGACTAAAAGATTTTCGTTAATAAATAAACATGAGAACTGGCTAAATTGTCAGTGAAACGGTCTTAGAAGTTTCCATGGCTTAGTTGAAACAGACTACATGCATTACCTGTGACCTCAATTATTATTACTTGTAATTCCATCCAGGGGCGGTCCTAGCCTGTTTGGGGCCCCCTCTGGCGTGTGCCACTGTTTAGATGACAAGCGTATAACCATGACAAATGATTACCTTGTCCAGAACCTATTCTCCTAATTTACAATAAGAACCACTCTGTAAATGACACCTCATACATCCACACTGTCACAGTTACATCAGAGATGGAAAAAAGGGCAATAGCTGATTGTAATTTATACTGATATAAACAGATACTACAGTAAACCATAGACAATAGCCAGGTTCAAAAAGGCATGGACTAAAACTTCCTTTTCCATTTTGTACATTGTGTGCGCGTATTATGAACTAGTAAACACCAGTGCATCTTAGAAAATTTTAATATCATGAAAAACTTCATTTGTGTACATAACTTTATTCATAACACAAAGTGACCAAGTTTTTTTTTGTTTTACTACTGTTCAGTATGAAAGCTCATGAAAATCATCTCAAATAACGTCCATTATTTAATTTCACGTTTGCATAAATTACTATTCAAACAGTATCAACAAACAAAAAGCTTGAAATAGGTCACAGCTAATGAATATTTAATATGTTAATTATATTTTTATATGAATAAAATATTTTTTAATTAAAATATGAACAAACTTTTTCACAATATTACATTTTTTGGAGATGCACTAGTATTGGATATTATTTGCCAAAGTATGAAGCACCATTACATACAAAAAACTGTAAAAGCAGGGTTTTGGAATAGGCAGTGGTTTAAATGTAAGGCTGAAAGAACTTAAAAAAATATTCAGAATTACAAAAACCATTTACACAATGACGAGGTTTAAAAGTAACTGAATGTCTTTAAGTCCAAAGTTGCAAAGACAGAGTCAAAAATCATCCACCAAAGCACTGAGGTGAATGGGCTGATGAGCAAGCAGGCATACCTTTGTTCACTTATTTAATCGTATACTACACTTGCTCAATGTAACATCCTCCGACTTGAGGGGCATACACATGTGAATGAAAGACTGTAGAGCAATACCAGAGTGCTGTCTAGTGGCTCAGGATCCTCTGTTCTAAGTGGGAGGGTAATACTGATTGTACTGGTTCCATGGGTTTTGATATCCACCATATCCTCCATAATGCTGTTGCTGCAAATGGGAATGACGAAAAAAAATTAATGGAAAAGTCTGCCTACAGTTCCAGACTAGATGGGGTTTACTGTTTAACATTAAAATTACATATGGAGAAGGTCAATGAATTACATGTGAAGGAAATTTTAATACATACCTGATACCAGTTGCTATAGCCTCCATACCCACTACTGTCTCCACCCGTCATGGTGGGCGGTGGTGTCGTCATTGGAACTGGAGGCATAGTAGGTGGGACCCCTTGAATGGGAGCCGTCACAGAGCCATCATCCATTTTACTCATTTTTTCTGAATCGTCATCATTATCACTGGAACAAAAAAAAAAGACACTAAACATACTAGAACATGCACACAGCAGTAAGCAGTTCTGATTTCTCACATTCAAATATGGATGGACCATTAGGCAGAATTTTTAATGCTCCTACCCATTCTCTGCTCCTCGCTTCTGGCCACCAAGTTCATTCAACAGCTTCTGGTGCTCTTCATAGATACTTAACACACTGGAAACACAGGATGTGTTAAAATAGTTATCACTAATTCTGGAAAGAATATCTAAAAATTAGGGCTGGGCGATATGGCTAAAAACGGTATCACGATATAAGTACTTCATATCAGTCGATATCGATAATTATTGAATTTTTTTTAACCTATTTAAAATAAAGACTATGAGAAAAATATGCTACATTTAAACATTTTATTTCAAATTTAACCTTCCTCAGAGATGGCAACACAACTATGAAAAACACTCAAATAAAAAAATATCCTTGCCCTTATATATATTAGTGCTAGGAGTTGCTTTAGTGCTAGGAAGTTTACAAGGAAGTTAATCGCCTACCTTCCAATTTAAACTTTATTTTACAAATTTACATCGTATAAAAAGAGTATCAGAAATAAAATTTATCCAATTTTTTT
>BRDA01009566.1:14295-26939 GCA_036984385.1 Crenuchus spilurus
GTGTTGCCATTTCTGAGGAAGGTTAAATTTGAAATAAAATGTTTAAATGTAGCATATTTTTCTCATAGTTCTTATTTTAAATAGGTAAAAAAAATCAATAATTATCGATATCGACCGATATGAAGTACTTATATCGTGATACAGTTTTTAGCCATATTGCCCAGCCCTAATTCACAATTTGTCAAGAAAGTGTCATCTGACTGGTAACTACATACATCTTCTTACAGTGACTGTTACTCACCATGTCTCTCCTCAAACTTTGACCACTGAAAGTGGAAACTGTGCTTGTATGGTAAGTGAATTTCACAAGCTCTTCGATACACAGTACGTGCTTCCTCCAGACTGTGTGGCTCAAGGTAATGCACATACTACAACACACATATACACACTAAATCAGACAAATTGCCACTTCACTGCTGATCAGAAATTGCTCAACAGATATTTCGGTACCTTATCCCAGAGTTCCTCATAGAGTGCACAGGCGATGAGGCAGCGCTCAAACAGAATTATCACCCGTGTGTGCCCAGCAACGCTCTCACCGACATCTGAACCCTCTGCACCTTCTGTTGTCCCTTCTGAGATGTTTTGTACTGCTTCAGCCTCAGCAATCTCCCAGTCCAGATAACTCTGCCAGGCTGTCAGCTGGGCCCGGTCCAAAGACTTCACGTGGAAATACGGCCTTTTAATCTAAGATCAAGGTAAAGGTTAATCTAAGATATTAAAGGTAAAGTGTCAAAGAGAAAAGATTCACATCAGAAGCAAAATATGCAGTGTCAGTATATTGACATTTCAGGAAATTCTTACTGCATCTTCGTAGTTCCACCTCTTCCTGACTTCCCCCTCATTCTGCTGATACAACACCTCTCGACTGGCCAAAAGTAGCTCCTGTATCTTTTGCACTGCCTCTTCCTACACCAGAAAAAGAACCAGATATGACCTCCCAACGTGTTTACAAAACTCAGTAATACAACCTCCAAACTCAATTTAAAACACAAATATCCCAATATCAGGAAATTTAACAATGCGTGTTGCTTACTGAGTCTTTGCCATCGTCAGCAGGCTCTTCCTCCCCAGGTGGTCTCTCCTCTTCCTCATCAGCTGTAGGATCACAGCCTTCTTTCTTGGCCTGAACCTGAATCTGCTTGTACTCATCCTGCAGCTTTGTGTACTCCTCAGGACTTAGCACATCCTGAAGGGCATGTGAAGTCACATGATTCTTCAGTCTGAGAAAACAAAATCAATAATCACATCAGGTTTACAAAACTCCAGCTCATCACTCATTTTCTTATGGTCTGTGAAAGCAAAAAACCAAATTGTGATATTTAGGAGATCTTAATTTTGTAGTGCTGAATTGGAGGTGTTTGACAGTTTACCAATAAGGCTTTGGGTGATAAATTCAGCTGCATCTATACATGAAGGGGGGAAAAAAAAAGATCACAAGATACGACAGTGAGAAGACGTATCAGCAAATTCTCAAAAATCTGTGTGTTTGTAATCGGATGTGTGCATCTGAACAGTTGTGCAAACAAATCCATTTACATTCCCACTCACAAATTTGCATAAGGTTATTATGACATACTTCTCATAGTGGGTACTGTAGAGCTGAGTGGGCACTTTCATTACTCGGTCATAGACTGCAGTCATGGCCCTGAGGTCACCCTGTTCTTTCTCCCATTCGGCATACAGGTCCCACAGCCGATCAGAGTGCCAATCCCTGCCTGCTGCAGCCAGGGCACCTTCAAATGTGCTGGGGAAAAGAGAGATGAGGAGGAGAATTGTAGAATACCCAAATCTTTGACACAAACCTGATGTTTAGTGTTTAGTAAAGAAAGGTTATGATGGCTGCTGCCCGGCTGCTCTTTGTGGACTTTAGCTCAGCGTTTAACAGCATCCTTCCTCGCAGACTGGTGACTAAATTGTCAGATCTGGGGATACCACACTCCACCTGTCTTTGGATAAAGGACTTCTTGACAGACCGTGACAGACCGTTCTCAGAGGGTAAGAGTAGGCCCCCACCTCTCTTCAGCCATCAGCCTCAGCACTGGCTCTCCACAGGGCTGTGTGCTGAGCCCGCTACTCTTTACCCTCTACACACATGACTGCACCCCCATACATGCCAGCAACTACATTATAAAGTTTGCAGACGACACCACTGTGGTGGGGCTCATCTCAGGGGGGGATACCGAAATGAAGTACAGCAGCTGTCAGGGTGGTGCAGTGAGAACAATTTAATCCTGAACACCAGTAAGACAAAGGAGATGGTAGTTGATTTTAAAAAGAAAAAGAATGTCATTCAACCTCTGTCCATTGGGGGGGATGAAGTTGAGCTGGTCTCAGATTTTAAATATCTGGGAGTGCACTTGAAAGACGATTAAACCTGGAGTATCAATACGGCCAACACTGTCAAAAAGGCCCAGCAGAGACTGTACAAACAGACTGAGAAACAGCTTTTATGCCAGGGCTGTCATTGAAATGAACTCTCTGTTGCCCACTGCAAAGTGATAGTGCTGAGTGTGTGTGTATCAGGGCTGATCTCTCATTTTATTCAAATTACATTTTATCATTATAGATGATGTATTATGTTTTTACTTTTATACTTTATTATTATTACTTAATATTTATTGTTTTTGAGGCACCAGGAAGGAAGGACTGCACTTTTTTAATCTCGTTGTACAACTTGAGTGTACAATGACAAAAAAGATTCTGATTCTGAAAATTTAATATTGCAATTGAGTCCATTTTTAATCAATATTGCAAGGTTGGTTTGAAACTAATCAATAAAACTACTACTACTAATAATAATAATCTCACTTTCATACTCATGGTGTGGATATTTCTTTTACGACATTCTTTATCTTTTTTTCCTACCGCACCCCTGAGCATTTTTCTTCTTTTATACAGAAAATGATGATATTTAACATGGAAAACCAATAAAAATGTTTTTCCAAGAAGAAAAAAAGAAAACTCCAAAAAATCACCAGTCTGAGAATGTAGATAAGGCAGAAAATTATTTATTTACTTTTAAAAGATAAAATGTAGGTAATATTAATGACAAAGATTATGTTACCTGCGAATGCGTATTATTGAATCAGGCAAGTTCATGTTGAGTGTCCCGAGAAGAAGGTTGATATAATGAATCCACAAATCCACACTCAGAGGAATAGCTTTCAGTCCTTGCACACACACCTGCAAAGCAGAATCAACCGCATGTTTATATTAAATACATTTAACTGATTCTGACTGAAAGGCAAACATGATCACCACAATGCCTGTTAAAACATTTAATCTGCCTAAGGTTTTACTGCATTTCACACCTCCTCGGCTTTGCTGTTGTGGCCTGCTCTCCTCTCCAAATCAGCAAACTTCTTCCAGTAGCCATAGCACAGGGGATATCTAGCTAAGAACGCATTCAGAGCCCGACGAGATGCAGTCATATGACCCTGTAATGCAATAAATTGAGAGAGTTTGCATGCTTTGCAGGACACGTATAACTGGTATATTTCATGTTGCTGCAACATGACTATGCTAAAGAAACATTGTCAATTGATGAAATTATCCCAGCTCACCTCTTGTTCGCAGTACTGCAATAAGTCTGTCCAGCCATTAAAATCCTGGGGGTTATCGCTCACCACTTTCCACATTCTGTCAAAATCCACTGGGAGATCTCCCTCATCCTCCTCATCTCCTTCCACTGGAGGGTTAATGTAGGTAGCTGATGGATCTCCCATCTCTGTTCTTCCTCCACCTTTATCCTTAGAATCTCCTAAGTCTGACTTTGGAAAGTCTGAATGTTCAGGAGATGTGAACCCTGTAATATAATAAGAAATCTTTATGGTTCATGTCACCCTTCAATACAGCAAGAAATCCCAAAACCAACTCCAAGATTCCGACCAGTCTGGCTTCTGTCCAGCACACTCAACTGAAACGGCACTCAGAGAGTGAGAAGCTCAAGACAGCTAGATCTGCCAGACTGTCATTGGTTCTTAACCTTCTTGACCTTTCTGCAGCCTTTGACACAGTCAATAAGATCCTCCTGTCCATCCTCTCTAACTTCAGGATTACTGACTCTGTGTGGAAGTGGTTCAGATCATTTTGAGGGGCGATCCTACCAGGTAACATGAAGAGGGTTCGCATCCACTCCATGCAGGCTCTCCACTGGTGTCCCACAAGGCTCAGTACTGGGTCCTCTTCTCTCACTATACACTCATTCTCTTTGTGAAATAAATTTCTTCTCAGGGATTTTCATTCCACTGTTATGCTGACGACACTCAAAGGATGCTGTCCTTTCCTCCTTCTGACACTCAGGTATCCAGCCACATCTCAACATGGATGACAACCCACCACCTGAAACTCAACCCTAGCAAAACTGAGCTTCTATTCATTCCTGGAACCATTGGTTTGCATCTTGAACTTTCTTTCCTGTTTGAACTTCATGGTCGTTCCATCTCAAGAAGCTTTGGTGTGATCCTGGATGAGCAGTTATTTTCAACTTCCATTACAAACTTGACTCAGTCGTGCAGGTTCCTCCTCTTCAACATTCGACGGATCTGACCCTTTTTAAGTCAGGCAGATACCCAGATACTTGTTCAGTCTCTGATCATACCAAGACTTGACTACTGAAACTCACTCCTGGTTGGTCTTCCTATGCGAGCCATCAGGCCCCTGCACCCAATTCAGAATGCAGCTGCTCGGCTGGTCTTCAATCAGCACAAGGTCTCTCATGTCACTCCACTGCTGCGTTCACTTCACAGGCTTCCTGTAGCTGCTAGTTTTAAACACTTATTGTAATGCATTTATATTGTGTATCTTTCCTTCTTTCTATGTATTAGTAACGATTTTGTTCTAACAGTGTTTGAACTGAAGAGTGGTTTCGACTCTAACCTGTCTGTACTAGCTGAGATGATTCTCTTAATGGGAAAAAGCACTTTCGTACATTGCTCTGGATAAGAGAAGCTGCCAAATGCCATAAATGTACATGATAAATTGTAGATAAAAATTAAAATGTAATAGAAGTGAAAAATGTAGAGAACATAGTGTTCAAATCTACAAAAATACAATATTTTGATTGTTATGTGCTTTGTGAACAATTAAATAAATTACCCATAAATTTAAATATTCCCTGTGTATCATTGGCCCTTGTAAAATCTAGAATTTACAAACCTGAATAATATATGTTAAGCTTACATGTTCAATGTATTTTGAGAGCTGTGACATTTCACTTCTCAAGTCAATTTCCTCTCAAGACATTTCATTTGACAAGTCAATGACACATTGCATGATCTGGACCAAGCAACTCCAAGGTTAAATATGCTTTCTAGACCGGTTTTCAAAACCAGAACCATAACTCTATGCCATGTTGCATAGCTGCTCAAATACTGAATGTGCCATTTTTTAATTGTCAGATTGTACAATCAAGAACAGCAGCAACATAAAACCTAGATTCCATTAAAATAACATTATAAGCAGGTAATCACAAAAAATGAGCTAAAAAACCCATTTTAATAAATATTTATAAAATAATATTAAAAAAAGGAAAAGGGATGTGATGTGGTTCTAAATCTGTAGTGATAAAGACTGAACAAAAAATCTTTTGTAAAAACAATGGATGATTTGTAATTTTATACATTTATGAGTAAAGTACTCTGGATTTAGCTATTAAAAGGTGGGTAATATTGTACCCTTTAGTGTGGTTGGATGCGCACTAAGGCTTTGTCTGAAGGCAGATGCCTTGATCCCTTAATGCGTATTTATGTACAGCACTGAGATAATGCACCTGTAACTGACTCCCGTTTAAAAATATTGTGTAGATATCAATGCAGTGGAAAATACACACAGCTTGCTGCTGGCTCTTAGTGCATTTCACAAACTGACCAATTTAAATTTAAATTCAGTGTTTTTTTCATTTGGGCACGACTTCATGCCTTCCGGCCTCATAGTACAGAGTAGACAACATGTATTATGTTCCAGAGAGTAAATGTCTCTTTGGTTTGAGCTGGATAAACAACGCAATTTATGTAAAATAATTCACCCTGGGGCGTAAATAAATTAGAAGGGACGTTGACAGGATTAGTCTTACAGGCAGCACAGTCCGGTTAAAAATTTGACTAACGCTGTTTAGCAACATTAGCTAGCCTGCTAAGCACAACAAACAAAAAAGGCACAAATGCAAATGCAAACCGAAGAACCACGTCATACATATGCATCTGAATAAACAGGTAAACGAGAAACTGCACTAAAAAAAGCGTCTTTAAATATTGAAACCTGAAGAGTTTGTGAAGTGTCCGTTGTCGGTTAATTCTTCCGTGCTTTCAGCCGCCATGTCTAGATAACAAATGACATCAGTAACTTGCGACAGTCTATTCACGTGACGTCAAACGGGCGCGTCAGCATTGTTAATAAAACAATATACTTTATATATAGTACATGGCTGTAACTTGAAGGTAGCTGTATTGAAATAAAAGCATTTGTAACAGACTCACGTTTAAAACATATCCAGTAGGCATCAATACACAGCCAAAATACTGAGAGTTTACTGCTAGCTCTTAATGTATCTTCAAAATCTGACATTTTTTAATGCAAGTTTTTATGTAAACATATCTGAACATGAGTTCGTGCCGTGTTGTCTCAAAATACATAATCCTCATCAGAGAAAAAAAAGCTAATTAAAACAAATTAATTCGAATGACAACAAACGTAGCTCAGTATAATCTTACTCAGATTAAGTTTTGTGGAAATATAGAGCGTTGAATATTCTGCACTCGTTTTAGACCACCACTACAAAAAGGTGGAATCAAAAAGTAGTACCCTATATTGTGAAGTTACTTTTACAAAATTACAAGCATTTAAAATTTGGTAAAATAACAGTAATATACTTCTGGCAAAGTTTCACATTTACAAAAGTACAACAAAACCTTATTTTGAACAAAGAAATTAAGTCAGTTTCAACTAATACAAATATTGTACATTCTTTTTAAACACATTTCTCTGTATAATTGACGCAAGGCATCAATTTGAAAAATAACATGCATGTTTTGTGATTTATCAAATTTACTATTTATTAAGGTAAAACTGTATGTGTGTTTGTGTCAAAGATAAAGACAACAGGACAGCAAGCTGAAGATTGTACAATTATTTTATTCCCATTTTAAAGACCCATTCATAAAACCATTTCATTCTATAAAGTCAGTTTGGTGGGGACACCCTGTGAGAATATTTACACTACACATTGGGCGGAGGGGGGGGGAATAATTTGCCCCCTGGGACAATGGAAGAATCTTGTGCATTCACAGCCGCAAATAAGGCAGGAATGGACATGGGTGAGGATGTCAGAAAACTGCTCAGAAAAACATAAATCCTTAATATTTTATCACTACACAATCAACCTTGTTGCATTAACTGTAAACTTAGGACAACTGCAAAACATACAAAGAAGCAAAAAACAGAAAATAAGAGAAATAGTCACTCCCATCAAGTGGTTTATTCCCCTAAAAGTATTCTAATCCTATGGCTTTTTTCAGTGTGAGCTGCCAGCTTTAGTACCCCTCCTCTTTAGCCATCCATACACTGTAAATGACAAAGTTGGTCCATTTGTAAAAGACAAAATTAAATCAACATGAACAAAACACAAAACATAAAACTGACATGTACTTTAAGAATGGCCATTTTCAAATTAATTGGAATAATTATTCAAGTGCATTAAACATGCTCTCCAATCCTTTCAACAACACATATTCATAAAAATATTCTCAACAGGTGGTCTACATCAATTCTTCAAAACATTTAGAAATGAAGTAAGATCAGATTTCTGTGTAACCGTTAACAAAATTTGAAAACCCAAAAGTATCTACCACTTCTGCTTTTCCTTTTGGCCCTGAACCATAAATGACTAAAATGTTTTTCCAGCCTTTATTCGTGTGAACACAATGTATGCACTCAAAAAACATGATTGTGTTCTTCAGAGACATTTCATGTTTATAGGTCTAGTTTCGCTTTGTTGTCTCAGTGAACCTCAAACATTCAGCTCTTGGTCGCTTGTCTGTAGAAAGTTTGGATTCTGCACATACAGTTCCAGGTTCTTGTTACTCCACTGTGTTCCTGTGCACTACTGCAGCAGCACAGTCCAGTCTGATCCAGCATTCATGCCTGGTTTACGAAGGGTTAGCACCGACATGGAGGCATCAAACTCAAATTCCACAGAAGTTTCTTTGCCTGTTGGACCAAGGGAAGAGTGAATTAGAAAAACAATCCACCAACATTACTAGCACTCAGACTGCTTAGATCAATTGTATTCCATTGTTTATTAACTGAGTGGACGTTATTCTTTAATTCAAAGGATCTCAACCATAGAGGAGACAAATCGAACACGCACTGAACTGACTTAAAATCATACCATCCATTTGAAGAGTGACCTTGCTGGGTTTACTGGCTCCCAATATGAGAACCTTTTCAATCCAAGTTTCAGTAGAGAAGTTAGACTCTGGACACAAGTTCCTGAAGTGACAGAAGAAAAAAAATAACTGTAAACCAAATTCATTCAGTATCATGCGAGAAACAGTGCATAACAAAGACAGCAATTTGAAAAAAGGCAACTGGAGAAGGGTTGTACCAGATACCTGGATGTAAGAGCACTGTTGGCAAATGTCAAGCTCCTATGAATGTACTCCTTCTTTGTCTGGAAGTTAAATGTGTGCCCATCATCTATGTAGAGTTCACCTTCAGCAGATCTCTGTGAAAAGATAAGGAGGTTAATGATACTACACCTGATCATATCTACAATTAATCTCATCAACTCTCCATCAAGGTTCATCAAGGTTGAAGAACATTTCAATAAATGTTGAGACGAACATTTCAATAAATGTTACATGTAATAGCAAGAACATGATTGGGTTCTTGAGAGTTAAATCTATAAAATGTGTGTCTCTCTCTCTCTAGTTGTTTGCAGACACACCTAAGTACTGACAACAGAATAAGACTTGGGATCAGATAAACATGAACCTTATTGCACCATGCCTAATGCGGAATATAATGAAATTACAGAGAACAATAAAAAAAAGTGGGGACGGTTACTCCAACAATAGCAGGATAAACTTTAATACCCTTGATTTTGGAAGAAACAAACAAGCAAATGTGTTGATACTTTTGTCCATATACTGTATATGTATGTATGTATGTATGTATGTATGTATGTGTGTGTGTGTGTAATATATATATATATATATATATATATATATATATATATATATGTCAGTGGCAGAGAAACACACATTGCATCATCATAATTAATAAATAATAATAAATAAATAAATAAATAATAAAATAATTATAAATATTATTACTACTATTATTATTACTACAACAACAGCCCCGCTAATTTACCTGTGGACCGAGTGCTACATATAGAGTGTATGGGTCATTCTCCATGCATTCAGATGATCGACGAACTCTGAGCTTTCTGGGAATGATGGACCCACCACGCTGGAACACTGGAATCTAAACAGAAAGCAGAAGATTTGTAACTAATGTTCATTAGCCAAGAAAAAAAATTACGTTTTAGACTAAAAGACCACAGTGGAGAGACATACAGAACTCATGGTGACTGGGATGTAGAGATTTTGAGCACCGTTGTGTTTCTGAAAGGTGTGGACATCAAACCAAACCTGAAGGTAGAGAACAAGCTAAGAGCTGGATTCTTGTAATGAAAGTTTTGCCTAAATTGCAATTTAATACATGCATCACAAAATAAACTACTGTAGAATAGTACTGCTGTTCACAACTCAATCTGCAGAAGAAAATTACACCCACTTCTCCTAGTCCAGGTAGATATGCCGTGACCCCTCGTGCACCTTCTTCAGTCACAGGGTGGACCAGCAAATCTCGCCCTGTTGAAACAAACATTGCAGTTCAATTTTATACATTCTGAAATAACACTCAAAGAAACATGATTGTTCAAAGATACCTGGCCAATCGTTATTTCTAGATAATTGGCATTGGCCGATTATTTGTAAACAAGCAGTCTGCACACACAAGGCTGGTGAACAACAAATTTACAGCCACATCTGCAAGTAGCCTTATGAGAGAGACTGCTGTAGAATGAGAGCTCCCCCTAGTGTCAATTTCACCACACTACAGGCAGATGAAGACTGACAAAACATAGTTATTTACATTTTTATATTTCTATTTTATCAAATGCAAAAAAGTATCAGCCATCAGCTGCCCTGCTCATTGTCTCCGACTCGCCCATTGAAAAACCCATATCCGTTGATCGTTTCCCATATCCTCTACCAGTCCTGATAACTCACCAAGCAAGAACTCATCATCAATACTGAAAGTAGCTGTGTCCTTAGGATACTCAACCCACAGAGGTCTGAAATAAAGGAGGAAAGATTTCATGAAAAACTGAACTACACAATGAAAAATGTATGAACAGAACCATTGTGTGATCAACCACAGTCTGAAGGACACTTATGAGTATGATATTTCTGTATATTTGAGTTAGAATTTCACAGTTTTAAATACTTAGACTTGGGTAAACTTCCTCTGACCTCATAACAGGCTGGCCAGTCTTGTGTGCCTGGTAGAATTGCTGGTACCAGTAAGGCAAAAGAGTATAGCGCTGGCGAATAGCTTCCCGGATAAGAGCAGTGTTTTCCGGGCCAAACAGCCAGGGTTCCCGCCTGGGTGTGTCTAGATGGGCATGTGCACGAAAGAATGGCTGGTATGCACCAGTCTGGTACCAACGCACAAGCAGCTCAGTACTTGGGCTCTTAAAGAACCCACCAACATCGGCTACGGAAACAGAAACAATGTGATTTTAGGGCTTTTTGCGTGTACAGAATGTACATGTAAAAGAAAGTACAAGAGAAAGATTAACCTCCACACAGAGAGATGCCCACCAGGCCCAGACTCAGACACATAGGAATAGAGATCTTCAAGTGTTCCCACTCAGCCGCATTATCTCCAGTCCACACAGCACCTACACGACATTGAAGAAGAAAAACCTTTCATTTATTTGCAAGATGTACGTTTGGTCTTAAGTGTAGCTATTAATAAGACTAAACATTTGGCTTCAGTAGTGGTATCTGTACAGGTCCCTTCCATGTCTATCTGCTCAGTTCTCACCATATCTCTGTGAGCCTGCAAAGAATGCCCTGGTGAGAACAAAAGGCCTCTCTGTTCCTCCAGATCGCTGGATCAGACCTTCAGCTGTAGCCATTTGCTGCTCAGAGAGAAAACGGAAGGTGCGATGAGAAAAAAAAGACATGACATAGAAAAAAAGATGAATCTAATGAACATGCTTTTTCCATTTCTTTTCCAATGCATAGCTTGTGTGATAAACAGTTTGCCTCACCACATAAAAACCGTAGAGATTGTGCAGGTCTCTGTGCTCCCAGTTACCATGCACAGCATCTTTGTACATGGTGACCTCTGGACCGTTAAACACTGATGGCTCGTTCATATCATTCCATGTGTAGAGGTTCTCCATTGAACCCTGGAGAAAACAGGAAAACAAACATTTAAGTGGCACAGACCTTCTACATACACAGTATTTGTGCTCTTTTTCTCTTTCGACACAGACCATATGCACTAGGAGGTCTCCCTCTGTTAACCTACTGTAATAAAATGCTAAGAGGTAGTCGTCTTACCTCATACTGATCATATGCAAACATACTGGCCCACCAGGCTCTCATCTCTGGGTTAGTGAAATCTGGGTATCCAGCATTACCTTTGTGTGAGACAAAAAAAAAATGTGTAAATTGAAACAAATTGCTATTTTTAATTTTTATTTTATTTATTTATTTATTTATTATTATTATTAATTATTTTTTTTATTTTATTTATTTATATTTTTATTTATTTATTTTTTATTTTATTTTATTTTATTTTTTTTTTATTTGCATGTACTAACAACATAGCTTTGATACTAATTAGGCCATAAATTGCATGCAGTGTTCTCACCTGGCCAGCACCATCCCTCATAGTCTCCGCCATCTTTATTTTTGACATAAAAGTTTCTGGCTCTGATCTCATTATGGATCTTGTAGTTGCTGTCCACCTTAATGTGAGGGTCAACAATGGCCACCATCTGCCAAGGACAATAGCACACATTCTTCAAATTCAGTAACTTCTGAAATCTTCAGTAAAGACTTAAATGAAAGGTCCACTGTCGGTTCATTAACAAATGTGAACACAAATGTGAACAGATAATGGATACATGACCAACCTTGCGTCTCTTGTCCTTGATGCCCTGTAACATGTCTTTGGGCTGGGGGAACTTATGTGGGTCCCAGGTAAAGTAACGCTTGCCGTCCGTGTGCTCAATGTCCAGCCAGATGAAGTCATATGGGATGTCATGCTGATCAAAGCCCTGATCCACGGCCTTCACATCATCCTGGTCATTGTAGTTCCAGCGACACTGGTGATAAGCCAGACCAGACAGAGGAGGGAAGGACTGGGTGCCTTTGTGTGTGGAGTGAGTGAGAGATTGAGGTATAGACAAAAAATAAAATGAGGCCACAGGACCATAGCTTGCTACTATTAAATGTATCAGGTTATCAGATTTTGCTTCATGTATGTACATACCTGTAAGTGAGGAATACTGTGTGAAGACATCAGATGGTTTTGGTCCAAGCATGATGAACACATCA
>BRDA01009569.1:0-17109 GCA_036984385.1 Crenuchus spilurus
TATATATATATATATATATATATATGTGTGTGTGTGTTTGTGTTTATATATATGTATAATGTATAAGACAGTTTAAGCATAGTGATGATATTTTAGTTTCAGCTTACCTTATAAACTGCTTTGTTGCACTGGAAAAATGCATCACATGGCATTGCTTTCTAGGTATGTTCTTATGAAGTAGACATTGTGTTCACTTGTTCCCTCACCTCTCTAAGTGCTCATCTAACACAAAAAAATACAATAAGTACAAAAATGTAAAAAATACCAATTATTTAATACAAAAATTTGTTTAATACAAAAATGCCCTTAAGATGGTGTTGAGGACATTGGAATTGGAACATAGCTTCAGTATTTGTAGCAGCATCATTTGATGACATTATTATAGTTTCAAAATGTTTAGAATACAGATTTTTCTACTGAAGTATGCATTTGTAAGAAAAATGTTGAATGTAATGAGTGACCCTTCTGCAGAGAATGTGAAACAAGCAGAAAACTATTTGGCTTAATTTTGAGTAGCCCTGAATACACAATTACATTTTGAACTTTCTGACAGTGTATCATTGTAGTGGCAGAATACTTTGTTCAAAACGTTGTGACACCTTTGTCTGATGATATTCTCTGAGACTGTGGATTGTGGTTATACAAATATTTACAGCATTTGGCAGACACTCTTATCCAGAGTGACGTATGTAACCCAGTTAATATAAATATATATTATTAAGATATATATTATATTAAATATATTATTTCTGTTATGAAATTCCACCAAATCCTGATGTTAATATTTTGGATTATTTAATATTTTCATGTATTTTGTTAATTGAGTCTATGGAGTTGGTCATGCCTGTACTGTACCTTAAGAGTTAGTCAGAAGCAGCGTCATTCTCGTCAGCCCTCAGTCCGCGGTTTGTGAACTGAGAGGAGGTCAGTGTTTTTTATGTCTCTGACAAAAAGCACTTTATAGAGTCTAAAATGACTATAATAGTGTTTTGTAGTTGATTACATTGATTATAACGCTGTACTAAGTAGATATTGAGTTAATTAGACAAAGATTATCAGAGGAAAGAATGATTTTTCGAGTTTTTCTGTCAGTGTTATACGACATGTGCCGTAGGCCTCACTGTATATGGGCATACGTGTGTATGGGAGAGATTCACATTGTCTACAAAATCTTTATTTTTCTTACATGCAGGTATGTTCAAACTCCATGTTTTTTTGCAAAGTTATAAATCATTGTTTATCTTATGAATATTCATATTAGTTGGTTATTTTATTACATTTAGCTGGTATGTGTTAAATGTTATTTCATTTTAGTTCTATTTCTATTGTTTACCTTTGTACAAGTGGAAATGTGTACGTTACTCCTAAAGACATTTTACTAACACTAGTTTTTAATGTAATGTGTTAGTTTGTGAGTCCGCGGTTTGCGAACTGAGAGGAGACAAATAAAAGACCTCTGATTGCCAGCATTAGTCGCCTCAGTCATCTGCTGTTCCTACCACCAAACACGGACTACCACAGAACACAACGCAGGCATAGTACATGTGTGTCAGGAGCGGATGGCTGGACACACACCCACAGTTAACCCGTCACAGTGGTGCTGTAGCACAGCCGCAACAGTGCCGTTGTCCTCCAGGGAGCGGTTCGGCTGCAGTGACACTGAGAAGCGGTTACACGTACAACAGTGCTTTGTTTCCATTAAGAGAATTATGATCTAATACCGGCACTTAGAAAGATACACAACTACTCACAATATAAGAGCATAACAATGCATTACAATAAGAGATGTAAACTAGTGCTCGCTTACGTGCTCCACAATGAAATGGGTCTTCATTCTGTGTTTGAAGATTGTGAGGGACTCTGCTGTTAGGACAGCCAGTGCGAGTTCATTCCACCACTTCAGTGTAAGGACAGAGAAGTCTTGATGCTAGTTTTCCACGTGTCTTGAAGGATGGTGGGTCAAGCCGAGCTGTATTGGAAGCTCTAATATTAAATATAGATCAAATTGAACATGGTTTGAATGTTCACAGAACATTCCCAGTTTTTCTCACTCTTACCAGAATGTTAATTTGGAATAATGTTCCCCTGGAAAATAAAATGTTACACATTTACTTGAACATTGTGGGAGCTGTACGTAACATCAATAGAAAATTAAATTAATGTGAATTTTTAGAACATTTTATTCTAATATTTACAGAACCTTTACCTAACCTCAACCTTCTGGGACAATGCTACTGTGGTTTTTAAAAACCTTGGTGTCTCTGCTAGACAGAATAGTTCACTAACTAAAATTATCCAGCCAACAGCATCCTGTGACCACCACTGAAGGATTAGAGGAGCAACACAAACTGTGCAGCAACAGAAGAGCTACTGTCTCTGACTTTACATCTACAAGGTGGACCAATAAGGTAGGTGTGTTAAATGGTGGACGGTGGACAGTGAGTGGATACAGCTTCTCCCAACAGCTCTGCTGTGTCTGATCCACTCATACCTGCACAATACACTGTAACACACCACCATAATCCAGTGGAGCTGATAAAATGGACAATGAGTGTAGAAACAAGGAGATGTTTAAATGTTAAGTCAGAACTCATTTCTGCACATTTAAGTTCGTAGATGATGCTATTTGAATGAGATGGCCAGATCAGGTGCTTGTCTGTTCAACACTGTGTTAGATTGAGAGCAACAATTTATCATAAAACAGCCCATGTAATCTGGATAAAGCATTTAGACATCTAACAAATCACATCAAACAGTGAAAATGTGATTTGCAGTTGTGTGCAAATGTTTAAGCACCTGTTTAAACTGCATTTCTCACTGAAAGTTCAGCAAAACAATAGAAACTACACTAAAATAACTGGAAAACATGTCATACTGAAGTTTGTGTTCAGTGGAGGATGTCATTTGTACCTTTGTGTACAAACATTTGATACAACCGAAAATCGTGCTGTAAAATTTCCCCGAACTTCAAAAAAGGTGACCAAATGCTGCTAAAGTATCAGTGTGCATGAAATAAGTAAAGAAATAAAACAGGACACTTGTTGAAAATTTTGGCATGAGCTTTTATTATTTTTATAGATTTTTTGTAGGCTTTTCTTTTTAAAATGAACTTTCATTTTTTCCCCTTTATTTTTGACCATTTCATGTTTATTTTTTTCCTATTTGTAATGAAGAAGACTTTATCAGGTAGGTTAGCATTCACCTTCAAACATTCATACTTTTAGTAGTATAATGTTTTAAGTCTCAATTTTTCCTCAAACTGTTGAATTATTACAGTTTATTTGTTTTTTTTTCTTTGTGTTTCAAAAATATAAAAGGTAAATAATAAACATTCCATTGAAATATATTTTATACAGTTCTGTTAATTTTTGTTCCTTTTTTATTATGACATTAAAATTGTTTCCAGCATCGGTCTTAATAGCATAAACCGTCCATTGTTTTAGTAGCCATCTTTTTCTCTCTGTTCTCTCTTTGTCTAGTCTCTCTTAAGAGAAACTGAAATAGTCAGAGATAAGGGGTCAAATGGCCAGTGAGTGCCAATAAAAATGTTTATCAATGGAAGTGCAGTGAACGCTCCCGATATCAATGAGTCAAAAATGAAATTAAAATCACATCTGACTATAAAGAATAAACAAAATTGCAGCGCAATACCAGGCGACCAATCTTAAAGTGCAATGTCTAACACAAGGGTGCCCAATCCTGGTCGTGCAGATCTACCAGAGATCCAACACACCTGACTTTGGCCCTGGAAGTTTTCATTACCTGAATCAGGCATGTTAGATCAAGCTTGGAGCTAAACTCTGTAGATTGGTAAATCTCCATTGCAAGGAATTGGCACTCCTGGTCTAATATGTATATAAATAATGGTGTGCAGTGCATTTAAGATGTTCACTGAAGTGAAGTAGCAGCTATGGGTGTTCACCACATCTCCCATAGAAGAACTGAATGAATCTGCTCAGTTAAGTTACAGATATTTTAAACGAATAGCGCTGGCTAGCGACAAGCGAGAAATACTCAGAATAACCAGAACTCAATTAATTGGAAAAGACAATTACATCCACTTTCTTCCCCCACAGCCAAATCGAAGTGAGAGACACCCAGAGGGTCCAGGAGAGAAAGATGGTTACCTCATTCCGACCATTCACAAATAAGTTAAAGTCTTCTTTTTTTATCCCATGCATGCAGTATAATTCAACTTTAAACAATATGATAGAAAAACACAAGAACAAGGGATGCAAAAGAGCTTCTTTCTCAAAAATAGAGAAGGTCGGGGAGCAGAGGAGAGAGGGATGAGGAGGAATGCATACAGGCAAGAGAGAAAGAGTGACGACTGATTCTGGCTTTGTTCTAATCCTCTCTGATATGTTCTGATATTTGGGTTTCAAGTAAAAGTTATGCAAGTGTTGAGCTGTCACTCATCTTAGGGGGCGTGGTCTCACTCTGCACCTCTGAGTTAAGCGGAATCCAGAACCAGACAGCTCGCTCTGACAGCCACACGCACATACACACAAACATATACACACATGCACTCACTCAAGGCGTCACTCGTTGACATGGCTAAACAGAAAAGTATTCATTTATGCGATCTCTCAGGCACACTGGATTATCCTACTGATTGGGAATGAGATGGAAAGCGAGAGCAGGGTGGGACTGCATCAAATTATTGCTCTGACTGAATGGCATTAAAAAAAAAATCCCCCGTGTGTCTGGAAACAGTCTTTTCTAAATAGATTGACCTTCCTAAGAGGTTCTTGCCACACTGACCAATCAGCAAGCACAGTCAAGCCCTGGCTCACTTCATGGCTCTCGGGTCAGTTCCAGGTTGCAAAATATCTGAGAATTTGCTTCTCCTGTCAGCTACACATGTTGATATATGTTTTAAAAGTATGTTCATCATCTCCTCTGGTTCCTCTGTCACCTTCATGCAAGGAGCAAGAAGGAGAACGAAAGTCCAAGGCTCGCGGTAAGGCCTGTAGATGTGAGAAAAAAAAGCTGAACGGTGGTCTCCTGCTCAGCTGCCCCATGCGTTCCAGTCTCTGCTGACCCACTGCTTTGGTTAAGGTGCAGCAATGGCCTCTCTGGTTTGTGTAGCCCTTTTTGGCTTGACCCTCTTCTAGCCTTTCTAAATCCACAGATACAGCAGGCCATGTCGTGGACATAATCTACCCTTTTTTATCCCACACTAACACAACCATCAGTCAACCGTCCTGAGTAGGCTGCCTGTGTGAGTGACATGTCTTGCAACAGTCTTGCATAGGTACGGTAGCTACTCAACTCAGTTTCCATCCCATCATGATCCCACTGACGTGTTGGGATGAAGAGCATGCAGCGATTCTTTGTAGAAAGTCAAGGAACAAAGAAAACAACTTTAACTTCGAAGCACACCAACGTCTTTAGATATACACTGTTGTGTTCCTGCTTTAGAGCAACAGAAAGTGGCTAAAGTCGCAAGTGACTTTAGTCCTGTTTCTCTGACCTATTGAGCCACTTATATAGAATAAGCAGTATCCATTACACATGATCCATCAACATCTGGCAGGATGTTGGCCTTAAATCAAGGAGCTGCTTAGGAAGACTTGAAAAGCACCTTTTTATTTTGGCTCAGTCCGCCATGGTGCATTTGAGACCTGGAAATTGTAGCAACAGTGGCAATTCTCACATGAAGACTAATCTGATATACTGCACTGCAAAGAATACTGTCTATGGATAAAATGAATGAGTGAATGAAGACAGCTTATAAAGAATAAAGCATATCACATTTGGTTGGCACTAAATCATAAATAACCTACATTTGCAGTCTTGCCAAAAGCTAGAAGCACCCAAAGCCTGGTCATTGTGGCCAGTTCCAGTTCTATGCATGCAAGCAGCAGTGAACATGACTTAAAACCATTATGACAGATTAAAATGGCTTATACAGTTGCTACCATTCATATTTCTGTATTACTAATGCTATCTGCATGTTCTTCTGATAACTCGTGGGTTGAGGTGACTGCTTCACCATATAAGAGGACCTGCAGCATAACTAAACAAAAATAAAAAAATGAAACAGAAACTGTGACTTATGGACAAAGAAAAACATTCAAATGTCCATTTGTTTTGCATTTTGGTGTATGTCATGAAATGATACACAATACAAACCAACAAAAAGCTATACAACATGATGTGAAGAATCGTCAGATCTTCCTGATGAAGCAGCCACCCCTGACCCTCACAAACCACACCCATGACCATTAGGCCTCTAAAACAGCTGCACTGTGATTGCTGAGGGCAGCAAAGACACTGACTGACCACAGGAGAATGTAATGTCCAGCATGGACTACAGGCATCAGCAGCAGAACAAATACTCAGGAGAGCTGGAGCAGGGAGAGGCAGAGAGAGTGAAGAAGGGAAACAGCTGGAATTACAGAAGGAACAGTTTGAAATGGTAATTAATCTCACCGATCAGTTAAGATTTGGTTGGGGGTATCTTATATCTAATAAAGCATAGTTCTGACTGTATCTTGCAATCCTATAACTTTTTTTCATTATTCTCTTTTGTATTAAAAAAAAAACAAAATATAGAACATCTTTTTTAATACAATCATTTTTTGTCCTAAATTTAGTTGCATATAACATAAATCTGTATTGTTTCCCCATGATTTTGCTCTTTAATAATTCCAAGCCCTCTTTTTTGGGGAAATTGGGGCTTGCAGAAGTCGAGTCATGCAGTTTAGTCATGCTGGTAAACAAAGTCAGAAAATGCATTTTCAATTTTCATTCTTTTTCTTTTTTTTCCTTAAGTGTTTAGTTCAAAGTTCACCCAGCCTTCTGGAAACCCCCCTCCATCCATCCAAGGTTCCACGTTCATTGTCTCGATGCGCAGAACATCACTTTTGTCCTCTTTCTCAGATGATTTTGCATTGTCCAGTCTATCCGGATCCCTTGACTTTCATGATCCAGCCTTCCCCCTTCTGAACGAAAGAAGCAGTCAGGACTTGCTCCTTCAGAAACATCTCAAGTTTCTCCATCCTGACCTTTGTGTTCTCTACTCCTTCTCCTGAAGTTTAGTTCTTTTTTGTGGTTGTTGTTTTTTTGTTTCTTTCATGCCATGCAGATCATCTACAGAGGAGGAGAAACACTGAGATGTGGAGGGGGATGTAGGGTGGGTAGAGAGGAAGAGAAAAAATGAGAAGAAAGACTGAGAGGCTGAGGTTCTTTCTGGCATAGTGCTCACAATCACACACTGGGGGGGTACAAACTCACTCCTTAAACGATCAGTCTATTTGATGGAAGTTTATCTGTCCTTGTCTGCAGCTTGTCTGAGATGAGAGGAAAGCTTTGGTGGTCCAACCAGGTGGACCACTCTTACTGCATTGGAAGTACATGCCAGTCGTCGGCTGATGAAGTTGGCTTTTTAAACAGCAAGCAGCTGATTTGCACAGGGTTGAATTACGTATGGAAACTTTTCCATGCAATTCTTTGCCCTTATAATTGTTTTGAGCCCAGAACTTTGGTTTCTGAGCTGTGGTACTGGCCTTTGCTTATATGGTAGGCAGCGACGCAAAGGAAACAACCAAGGAAGCATTTGTTGCTTATTGTGGTCCATTGCAAACAGGCTTCTGCCCAGTTCTGTCTCAGTCACAACATCTGGGCGGTCGTGCAGAAAGGAACGTAAAACAATGGCACGTTGTATTCATATGCATGCGTATGTGCACAGCTGTGTTGGACTGAAACGATCCAGTTTGGAAGAACGTGTCAAGTCCCACGTCCTTCAGGTGTGAGCGCAGCTGTGCTTGGTCGATCCAGTCCGAGGTAGCATCTATGAGCGGAGAGATGAGTGATCCTGCATTTCGTCCAGACTTTTGAGCACCGCATTCATCTCTTTCTCATTTTCTCCTTCTCTCTCTTTTCCCACTGGGTTCTCTCAGTCTCTTGGTGACTCTGGAGGTGGCCTCTGGATTTGCTATGCTGTGTGAGTGAAGGGGGGTGGGGGGGTCTTCTTTAGAGAGAAAGAGGTCAGTTCAGAAACTCAGCACTGTAGAAGACAGAAAGAGAAACAGAGTAGGAGAACGAAGGAAAGAGAAATCAGAGAAAGAAAACAGAAACTAAAAGTTCAGATAGATAGATTGGCTAATTCACTTCTTGATTTCAAAGCTACCTGATGCCATTAAACTGTAAAAGCGACAGAGTTAGGCAAGGAGCACTTTTTATGTTCACATGTATATACTACATCTTCCAAAATCCAGATGAAACATCAACATAAAACAAACTGAGATCTATTCATGGGAAAATTTGCATAACATTTTACAGTAGGATACTATGTCTAAGGCTACATGATACCCTACATAAGCTCATCACCATAACAGACATAAAACCTACTCACATTTATAAATAGGTATCATAAATTGGTAAATACTTGTGATAGTTTAGAATTTGGCAATAGCTGCCTTTATGACAGATGATATCTAGATGAAGAAAGCTTATGTAGGTTTATGTCAGCTGCCATGATCAGCTTATGTATGTGTCAAGCATCCTTATGTACAGTCCCCTACAGCAATGTGTTACCAAGCTCACCTTAACATGCGCACAGAAAGCGAAAGGCAAAAAAAGAGCAAAAGCTTGTACTGTAAATGTTAGAAACACTCACAGAAGCCTGATTAGCACACGCACAGAGACACACACATGCATGGAACTCAAAACACTCCCACACACTCGCCTGCCAACACACACACACATATATACATACATACACACACTCTCTAATGAGAGTTCCAGTCTTTGAAGGCCACAAAATCCTGTAGATTTTTTAAACCCAAAAAACAAAAGCAAAACAGCCAAAAGTGACTGCCATCTTGCAGGACTAGGGGCCTCTAGGACTGATCAGAAGAAAGCAAATTTCAGTGAAGCCCCTTGACGCCGACAACGAAAAGGGATGCGTCCCAAAATGACTCCCTATTCCCTATGAAGTGCCCTTACTTTTTGACTTTGGACTGAATACTGAGTGCTGCCCACAGCATAGGGAATAGAGAAACAGGTGCAGTGCTTGAGACACAGTGAGTGGAAAAGAATGACACACAGCGAGGAATGTGAGTACAGCAAGGAAAAAAAGAAGACAGAATAAAAACAATAAAATACGCACAACGAAAAACAAAACCCACACACAAAACACGACAGTTTGAGCACGTTACATGGAGACACAGAGCAGGGAACACACACACACACACACACACAGAAACACCAAACACACATCCTTACACTGAGAAGCGAGCAGCTTCCTTCCTTCCTCCTCACTTTTTCTTTCCTTTCGTTTCTTTCTTCCCCAAACTGTCCTCCATTTCTCGGGGGGTCTTTCTTCCTCTCTGTCGACAATCCTCTTTCAACATACACTCGTTTTTCCTCACACACACACATTCTGTCCGTCTGTTCTTTCACTCTTTCATCTCACTTTGCGGCTCAGTCCTGTTCCACCGCATGTGCGTGGGTGGCTGCACGGGACGTTTGTGATCCACATCACAGTCTGAAGCTTAATTTATGTTCTCATCCAGGACATTTGTTATAGAGATCAATAAAAAAAAAATCAATCAAATAAAAAAATAAACAATTCAAATGACTGTAGGTCTGATCGTGAGGACATGGAGATAGAAGGGTGAAGGAAAATCAAAAGCACAAAGACACTGTGGGCTAAAGGAAGACTTGTGTGGTGATGAGGACAAAAACAGGTCACATTCATATTTCCAAGTGCACATGCATAGATGGAAAATCCATCTTTTAATTCATTTTTTCCTCCCTCGCTCTTTCTCTCTCTCTTTTCTGAATGACAACTTTTTTGGAAGCACTGGTACAGACCCACAAAGAGAGAGATATACCTGAGTTGTGACAGGGGAGGAATATAGGCTGACAAGACAGAGAGGTGTATGGGTAATGGGGTTCAACTAGCCAAACTTCCTTCCCTGTTTTCATTGTCACGCTGTTCGGAAAATTACAAAGATGAGCGGTTCTGCAGTAAAAAAATTAACCTCATCAAGTAAAATCATCTTAACTGTAGTCAACATATGTGATGTTTCACCTCATGTGATTGTTGGGAGACTATTACTAGTGCATCTCCAAGAATGAGAATATTAGTGTTATTTCAAAACTGTTTTGTTTTAATGTTGATACTGTTTGAATAGTAATTTACTCAAGCTCAAATATTTGACACATTTGAGATCCTGGTTTTCTGATTTTCATGAATTATAAGTCATACTGATCTACATTAAAATAAAAAGGCTTGAAACGTCACTTTACCTGTAATGAATATTAAATACATGACAGTTCACATATTAATTAAACCATGTTAAATTAAACCAGTTCACAGAATTAAACCATTAACTTAAATGAACTTTTTCAGTATATTCAGATTTTTTGAGATGCAGTAGTGTATGTTTACTTATTTTATGTCATTTCATCAAGTAAAACCCACTGGCAGATAACTTTGTTAAGCTTGAAGCAAGCAAAATCATTTGCACAGTAATGCAATGACATAAAAGGCTGAAAATGTTAATATTGTTATACAAATTACATGATAAACAGCAGATGTTGACTACCTTTGAGATTTTCTTCACTTGCTTCTTTATGCTCCAGTGTGTTCTATGCAGCACTCAGTTACACACGTCGTTCACTGTTAGCAGCTACATATGCCAATACAGCTTTTCTGGGACTCAAAGCCAAGTGAACTAGACACAGCCTTCCTCTTTCCTGCGACAGGATGAAAAGTTGATTCCTCCTGCTCTGCCCAGCTTAGCTCTACCCCTAGGAAATATAGCTACTATATGCATATAGAAAAATCACAAGATGCACAAGGATGCAGCACTAAGCATTCCAGTAATGCGAGGCAACATGCACTGCTGAAGGCAGTAGTAGCATCACCAACATCATTGTTTACTCTCTGATTTATCTTCTAATGATGGCTAAGGTTACGTTCTCTGGTTAAACGAGAACATACAGTAGCTGATGTCTCCGTTCTTTAAGATGGCTCAAGCTAAATTACCTTAGCACAAGTAAGACACATTCAAAACAAGCATCTTCAGCTTAGGCCACTAAAGTGACCAACTTTTATCTAATAATCTAAAATATCATCTGCTACATCTGTTTACCACTCGGTTCAGTTTGGTACTACTCGGTACCTTCCATTTAATTGCTGAAGTGGTTCTGCTACTGGTTTTCCCTTCCAATGGGCACCACAAGCCAACACCCTATTAAGATGAATAAAAGGTGTACAGCATGATAAAATGATCTGTTCCACATACTGAAAGAACAGAAGCTGGTGGGATGATACTGATGAAAGGAGGCATGAAGAGCAACAGGAAACAATGACAAAAAGAAGAGCGGATAAGTTGGTGAGGAAGGAACCACTGTTACAGCATTGGGGATTGGGCGTTCTTTTGGGAATGCATACGTGAAAGGAGGAGTGGAGTTTTCGGTTCTAGATTAGTTCACAGTTACAGCTTCTTTTTGCATATATCTGATAAGCACTGGGCTTTCAGAATAGTTCTCTGTGAAAAGATGGGGGAAAAAAGAATAAATCATGAAATGATTACAAGACTGCGGAGGGAAAAAAATGAAATAAAATAAATAAAACAGGTCAATCATACCACAATAAAACCTTATTCAGTGAAAACAACAACCCCCCCGCACCCCCTTTACAGTTACCATGGTCTCTGCTACCCAATAGCATCTTAGCATGCAGAACTAAGCCCCACCCCTTCAGCAGTTTAGTCAAAACAAAGAGATTGGTAAGAAAACACCAATCTTTTTTTTTTTTTCAGGTTCATAAAAAACATGCAAATCATTAACATGTATGTGCATATGAATATTCATCCATCCATATGTACACACCCATATGAATATACACATACATAAAGCTTTAGATAAAATCTGTTTTCTTATCAAAACATACTTCTTAAGGATCATTTCGACATATTCCTTATTGCTCGCAAAGGGAAAAAACCATGCGTTCATGAAGTACAAAGTCATTCTTTAAAACTGTACATGTCATTGAGACCTGATGTAGGCCTGAGTTATGATCCTCTTAACACAGAACACGCAAAGAGGTGTAGGGACAGGAACAGAAGGATGAAGTGGATGGCAAGGGACAAGAAACAGATATGATATGGTGGGTGAGCTCAACCTGAATGGTGGGGATGTGGCTACATGCTAAGCTAACAATGCAAACTATTTCTGACTTTCATCGTCACTTTTTCTATATGCAAACATTTTAAAGTACTCTTAAACCAATGAAACCACTGCTTCTTAACTTCAAAAAGTAGCAGTATTTGGGGAAAAAAAATTAACTCCAAAATCCAAAAATGAAAAAATGTAAACAAGGCTTAGCCTAAACCTGCTGGATCTACTGAATTGAAGCCAGAGTCACTGTTATCTGTCAGTGCTCCATGCTCGTTCTGGTGGTCACGCTGGTCTGAGGCCTTCATCCTACTTCCTATTTAAAGCTGAAAGAAACTGAGCAATTGCACATGAAGCGAAGCTACTTGAGTATACATAAGATACTGCAAATATAGATGATCTATGGCCTGGTGTCTTTTTAAAAGCATGTGCAGACAACGTTCAGTGCAGTGGGCCTTTAGCTTTCAGAATAACAGATTACACTTCACATATGTATGCACTGTTATTCACATCCCTGCTGACTACATAAGCTCCAACCTTCTATAATTGGAGTGCAACATAACCACTTTTCCAACTCTTTCTTCATTTCTTCGTGGTGAGGAAATGAAAGAGGAAATGTGAGGACTTGGAGAAAAAAAGAAGGGACATATATGGGCCAGCAGCAAATGTAAAATCATATAAAGCCCTTCTCTCTACATGTGCTATCTGCACAATGGCAAATTATTAATAAACACAAAAAGAATAGAATGAAATGACATACATACAGCTCAATCTGACTGACATACAGTTCACATACAGCAGTGGCGAATGGCATATATGATTAACTAGAGCACATAAAAGGTTTCTGTATCAGGTTGACCAAAATGTCTTTACAATCACAACGTGAGTAATGCTACTAGTATCTACATTTCTCAGTACAGTTTCAAAATTGTCACTTCTTGTTATCTTCACATTTTGTTTTTCAAATGGAGAAACAAAAAAAAGAAATAAAAGAACAAAAGGAAGCTTTGTAAGCTGCCGTTGCTGTGAAAGTTTCACTAGAGGGTGTGGACACAGTCTGAGATCTGAGCACCAGTCACAAATGTGCGACAGATCAATGTGATCAAAATGCATTTCTCTCTTTCACTCTCTCTATCCTTAAATTTGCATTTCGGCACATTTTGCATTTAGTGGTCCTTTCTTTTTCTTCTCCCACTGACCCGCTTGTCAGTCCAGCATCCATTCAACGTTCCCTCCTTTTATATATTTTTTGGAACGGGAGATCAGCATCCAAGAGACAGAGCAGGTCAAAAGAAAAGGAAAAGGGAAGAAAAAAAACCAGGAAGGAAAGAAATAAAGAACAGAGAAATCAAAAAGGAAAGTAAAAAAGTGAACCAAAAATTTACTGCACTGAAATGATAAGAATCACAGTATCCAAGGAATGGATGGCTTCAATGAGAGGATGAACAATGAGAATGATGATGAATGAAGAGATCCAGCCTGATGATGCCTTGATAGAGAACCCCAGAGGCCATTGTCCAGGTCACCACAACTCCAGTGTGACGAAGGAGTGAGGGGTATAACTCGTTGATATGTCAGATTTATGAATAAATGCCGTAGATCATAGAGTAAGTCGTTTCCTTCATGCACTAGTCTATAAGGGTGTGATGGGGTGTCCTGAAGCAGTGCAGAAGGTCATAGGCCCTTGATAAGACAGCTCCTCCTTTTCCTTTTCCACTGGTCACGTTTTTGGGTTCTCGTGAAGGAGGGCCAATCTAAGTCTCAATGCAGTCTTGAAATGAAGGAGCTTAATAGCAGACGTACATGTATCTACCTGATGTCCAATAAGGTCCTTGCAGAAACTCTGATTTCTACCCAAAACCCACCCATAAACCCCTATCTACAGTCCCTGTTGCCTGATATAAAAATAGCTTTTTTTGTTTATATAATGTCCATGTATCGCTTCTTTTTTCATAGTTTACATAGAATGGACTATTTTTCATCATCAATGTATTTTAAGTGCCCAAAGCCCAGCTTTTCCAATGCGGTCTTAAGAGTCTGTATTGCACAAGAACGATTTAAGCGTTTTCCATTGTCTTCAAACTGATACCATTAATCATGATAATGATAATAACAGTATCCACTGTAACATAGAAATACGTTTTGAAAATTAAAAATCTAAGGTTGTCCTTCTGAATATGGTTGGGAATAAGAATCAAAAACACAATCATTTTTCAGTGGAGAATATTGTACATTACCAGCTTATGCTAAAGGTGATAGAATATGTTTGTTTTGATGGATAGGCAAATACATCTTTGAAACAATTAAAGGGGGTTGTCCTCTATTCTGTTCTTTAGTTATGCACTATTTGCTTGGACTTTGAAGTGTATTCTTGCATGCACTACAACTACTGAATGTTTTCTAAGGCCTGTGACTGCATCATTCCAAGCATTGCTATCAAGTGAGTTCGCTTCAAGGCCTATAGTGGTGCATCTGAAGGGCTCTCGTTTTCTGTCCCTCGGTGAGTAAATTTACTGCATCATGGTCTATATTCTCTACAATACCAGCAAACAGGCAAAGCCATCTATTTTCAGCTCACTTAGTGGGTAAATGTTCTTATCGTATAAGCAAACTAGAGAATGCTCAACACTGACCGATGATCAATGGTGGCGTTTATCGCAATGATGTTTATAGTTCCAGTAAGACATTATACTGCTGCATTAATACAGCATGTACTTCTTTATAGTTGCCAGTCACAAATATTGCCTGAAGCTTATGTATATATGACAGTTACTGAGAAAGCTCCACTGATTCTTTAAATTGCTTTTTAACTTGGTCAGAAAAACCATTCCCAAACCCACTTTGAGGCATGATATTGAATATCATCTTCCCTATTATCACTAACCCAATCCCACCCAAACTTACCAACCTGGCCCCATTCAACTAACACAAACTAATTAACCCAAGCCCACCCAACCCTAATAACTCAAGCTATCCGAAGCCCACCCAGACTTACTAAACCAATCACATTCAACCATACCCACCAAACTCCATCTAACCATAACACAATCCCAAATGCAATCCATCCTATCAATAATGACAAGCCCTAGCTCCCCCAAACCTACTAACCACTGTAAATTATTAACCGACACTCCCTCCCCAAGTCCTGCTAACCCAATCTTACCCAATCTTATTCACGTTCCAAAACATACTAATCTAACAAAAAAGAAAAATTTTAAATTTAAAATCCCTACCCAAAATTTAGCCCAACCTAACCCTACTAACCCAGGCAAGTTAGAGCTTCAGCAACTATGCTGCATTGTGAATAGTTATTATCATTATCACTGTTATAGTACTGTAGCCTCATGGTGGATTTGTGGAGTGTCTCTCTGGGTGTTTCTAGTTGGTGTGGTTTGTCTTTTTTCTTTCCACAGTCCTTTCCACTGTGCTACAAAATGGAAGGGATGGGAGATCGACAGCGGCGGAGAGGACCAGGAGATTCATAGGGTTCATAGGGAGAACTGTTGATTGGAGTAACAGGGGTCAGTCGCAAGGGAGCCCCCGTCATCCCTGATATGTTATTCAGGCTGCGGGATTTCTCATAGCCAGTGGCTGGAGAGAGAGAGATAGTGTATGTGGACAGTACAGATGCCATTCCAGAGAAAGAGTGTGGGTCCCAGGCATTAAGAATGGTTGTAAAGGTTCAGTTGTAATCATTAGAAATGGATGATGGATATGTCATGAAGGCGTGAGCATGAGAAATGAAAGGGTTAATGTTTGAACATTGGTAAGGGAAGGGAGTTCAAAGGGCAGTTGGTAGAGAGATTAGCAAATAATAAGTTCCAAAAAAAAAGACAATACAAATAAAACAGCAACAAAAGTAGAAGAAAAAAAAGCAATTTAAATTAAATAGATGTTTATGAAACACAAAGGCAGACAAACAGAGACAGACAGAGACAGAGACAAGGACAAAACAGGAAAATGAGAATTATGAAATATGTCATCAAATTTCTTCTTTTGTTTTCAAATGCCACAGCAGTATTTTACAATGAGCTCCCACTAGTGGCAGCCGCATACAGTTGTGATGGAGGGAGAGCACGTGTGGAGCAGGTGGATGAAGCACCTGATGTGTAACTCGAGAAACAGATAATTAGCTCAAGAGGAAAAACAGCGAGTTTAGCATCCAGGTGTTTGATCCAGTCTCAGACAGGACACTCCGCATTCTGACACAACCTCGAGGGTCAGACAGACAGCAGCCGAAGAGCTCTGTCCAGTCAAAGCACTGAGGCAGGCAGCCCCATCCAGCACTCTGGACCAAGTGAAGCTTCTCGTTTTTTAGAAAAAGAATCCTTTTTTTAGGATTTATAGATTACTACTGTCCAGCCAATGTGGATATATGGTGTCTGTAACTGATTATCTGGTAAATTCACATCTAATAATATAAAACAGTTCAGATTTATATAATTGTACAACTGGACACCAAGAGTTGTTGACAAAACAAACTTCACGTTGCCCAAAAGCACAAGAACACTTTCCTTCCACATCCTTGTGCTGGGCCATCTAAAGCCATGCATATTTTCTGTCTTTTCATTTATGAATTTATCTGGCAGATAAGAGCAAACACACTATTTTCTGAACCATCTCCAGCTTTGACACACAGAAGTTAGGATGTACTGGTGAGTCATATCAAAAAGCAGTAAAGGACTGTGTGAAGTGCCATATATACAATATCACGACAAAGTCAATAATTCATTCAAAAAGGTAAACTGTCATATTTTATATTAATTACATGTAAAGTGAAATATTTAAGCCTTTTTTGTTTTATTCTTGACACTGGTTGAGTAGTAATTTACTCAAACTTGAGTTTAAATATTTATAACAATGTGTAATAAATATAAAATACAAACCGGATTCCAAAAAAGTTGGGACAATAAACAAATTGTGAATAAAAACTGAATGCAATGATGTGGAGATGGCAAATGTCAATATTTT
>BRDA01009569.1:17209-38456 GCA_036984385.1 Crenuchus spilurus
ATTAGATGTTGGCACCTCCACATCATTGCATTCAGTTTTTATTCACAATTTGTTTAGTGTCCCAACTTTTTTGGAATCCGGTTTGTATGTCAGTTTACCCTTTTGAATTAGGCATAACAATGACTTTTTTCACAATATTCTAATTTTTTTTTATGTGGCTATCCACCATCAGTCCCCAAAATCTCTCAACCTGAGCCCTGGTCTTACGCCAAGAGAGTAAATGAAAACAAAATGATACATTAAAAATTATATCTACATTACTTTTTCACACAACAAATCCTGTCCTTGTCTTCATCAAATATGTTTATTTAATGTTCACCTTATCAAATTTCCTTTCAAATGGTCAATTTGCAGTCCAATTCCTTTTTTAAATCACAACCTGGTCATTTATAAAGTAGAGCTTTGGTGTCTGCCTCGAAAAACTGTCAGGTCAGGCTTGGCCTTCAGTGGAAGCAGATGAGGAAGGAAAGGCAGCAATATTACATTATAGACACCCCCATATAGACACAAGAGAACTCCCCCCACACTGACACAACCAAAGTGAGCAAAGATTCACTTAAACAAACAATTAAGAAAAAAGAAAAACAAAAGGACATTTCCTCAGTAAGAAGAATAGTAGCTGTTTGGGAAGTCCTTCTGTCCGTTTTTCAGCGGTCTGTTCTTCAGTCGCAGGTCCGTGCTGAGGTGTTTGAGTGTACATGTGTGTGTGATTCTGATCGCTGCTGGGACACACCGGGCGCTGTCACTCAAACTCCTACGCTAATGCATTGCCTACAGGAGCCACACAGTGAGGCATGCTGGGTAATGGCAGACAGATCTGGGTTATGTTCCTTAGACCTAACTGGCAAAGGTGTAGGATGGATGTCAGCATGAGGCAGAGGTGTGTGAGTGTGTGAACGGTCAATCTAAACACTAATAAAAATTGCCTGAGGAAAAAGCCATTTCTTTTTAATAGTAAAGTATACAGAGACTCGGAAAAACTGCAGTCAGTAGTGGATGTGTGAGCCAATAACAAACAAGAAGGCAGTCTGGGGTCTCTTGTTTCAGAATTAAGCAGTTGGAGGAACAGCTCTCGATTCAGAATGATGGGCTAGCTAGCAACCATTACTGGCTAGCTCGCTAACATTAGCTGTTTGCTAAATTACATGATCCACATCAGGGGTCATATGTATGAAAGTGTAAAATCCACATTAAGGTGAATGCTCCCAAAAAGCACACAAATCCAATACAATATATTAAAACATCTCCTAGGCCCGCTAACCCAACATTACCCACATTTATTAACCCAGCCCCACCAAAACCTACAAATCCAATACAATCTTACCCTACCCAAAGTTAATGCAAGACAACGCAAGTAACCCAAGCCCAGTCATATTTAACCCTACTATCCATAGTCAGTTATAGCTTCAGCAACTGGGCTGCATTGTCAACAGTTAGCATTACCATTGTTATATTACGGTTGCCACATGGTGCATTTGTGGAGTGTCTCTGAGGGTGTTTCTAGTTGCTGTGGTTTGTCTTTTTCTCTACCAGCCCTCTTTGGTTGTCTAACAACTTGTGTATTATTTTTCAGCACAGAGTAGGTAAATTCTGCATATATTCACTTATTTAACATTTCAGTGGTAATGAGTGTTCAAAAGAGGTCATAATTAAACCATAATTGCAAAACTGAAGACATGCTTATGTCTACCTCTCCATGTTCTCATAGCACTAAAGCCTACACTATGCTCTATTATGTAGTCATAAGTAATAATGGTACGTTAACATTTGGGGAAGCAGTTATATCTTTATGTCACAAAACATAAATATTGCTTATTTATGTTTTATAATATTATATAAAATCATATTGATCTATTTAAAATACACAAACTTTAATATGCTTGCTTCTACACTTTTACTGGGTTCAGTAATGAAAAGGTCCCCAAAGCTTTGCAGTATCAAGAACATTTGATCTAGTAGAAAGAGAGTGTTCAGTGTAATGCTCATTCAACCATTTGTCAGCAATCTTTATGCTAAGATGCTGTTGAGAAACCCAGCCCTGACTGTAAAGAAAAGCCACTTAATTCTAATTAATTCTACAGTACTTCTTTTATCCACTAGTGGTCAGTAATTCCCATTCTCCCCAAAAATATGAATATACCACTTCCAGAGCATGCAGAGGAGTATAGACTTCACATCAAGATTCACTTTTATAAAGATTATTGTTTTCATAGAGTCAGCATGATTACATTTATATATATGGCCACATGGCTGCCCATAAGTGCCTGTTTTTTCTCCAGTCAAACTAGTGCCTGGAGTGATCACGGCTTAACTGTGTGTAATACATAATGCTGCTGCAGAGCGCTCTCTCTCTCTCTCTCTCTCTCTCTCTCTCTGTCTCTCTCTCTCATCCCGTTCTTTGCTCTTTTTCTCTACCTGGCTACTCACTCTCTCTCTCTGGACAAGATAGATACCCAGCAACCAGGCATTGCACATGAAACAGTAATGACATGATTTCAAGCTCCAGTGAGCGTCTCTCTCTCTCTCTCTCTCTCTCTCTCTCTCTCTCTCTCTCTCTCTCTCTCTCTCTCTCTCTCTCTCTCTCTCTCTCTCTCTCTCTCAGAAGAGTATCTGTGAACAAGTGTAAGATAACTGGCCCAAAGAGCTGCACAAGTGTCTTCAATTACAGCCGCATATTTGGACGCAGTCACGATTAGAAACAGCTGATATTTGCACCTGCAGTCAGCAGCTTACTTCAAAAATACAGCAGCTTACAAACAAAAATGGTGTTTAAAAGCAGAAAGATGCTTTTTGGCCAAAAGACTGCTGTGCTTTGAGTACAATGGTGCAATGTGTGCTGCTTGCTTAAACAAACTCTTCCTCAGCACCTTGTTTTTTTAAGGAGACTTCCCCTTGTATCCTTACAACAGTATGTGCAGCAGTAGTTCAGTTTTGTTTAGTTCTGTCATCAGTTGTATAGATGTATACTGGTAGTCTTACTCATTCAGCAACTGACCAGTTTATTTCTATTTGGGCCAAACGGTGTAGCAATAATATGACTACGTAATATATATGCCAGCCATGTCCATGTGCGCTGCATTTGAATACTGATCAACGGATGTATCAGGAACAAATGTATCAGTCATGTCTTCATCTGAATATAGACTCGTGAAACTGACACTAGAGGGGAGCTCTAACATTGTTTTAGAACAGCCACACTGATAAGGCTGCCTGCAGATGTGTCTGTAAATATGCCATTTTTATCAGCAAGATGATAGTTTAAAAATAATTGTCTGTCAATTTTATTTAAAAAAGTAGGTAACAATCAGTCTGATTAATCAGTCTATAATTACATCTGAATGCTAATCTATAAAATTGGTCATACAGATTCATGAATACTTGACCTCAGTATGTATTAGCAGTATGATGACTTTATAAAGACCATTATGAAAGTCCTGCTGATGGAAAACTGTGAATCTAAAACAGTGTCTGCTGCCAATTACCCAGAATGCCTTTTGTGAGAACAGCGGTCAATTCATGCAGCATGCCGGCCATGACAAGACAGAAGAGCAGAGGTTGAAGGGAGGAAGAGGAAGACAGAAAACCCTCCCCTCCAATCCCCCAAAAATGTTTCAACTGAAATTAAAGAAAGTAGATTAGTTTTGGGCCTCCTGAGAAGCTAATACATTTTCCCACTGATCTACACCATCAGTCAAATGCACACAAACCCTCACACATACAACATTTAGATGTTTTGTGAGAGGTTATTGATGACAATGGGGATTTAATCCTGAGGATCAGGCTATCTGTGATTGGGTAAAATGTCCTTTGGAGTTATTTGACATTCTTGTAACAGTACGATCGGTACATTTTCTTTACTCTTATCCAAATGCACTTCATTGTGCTTTCACTCCTGCCCTATCAGGATACTCACTACACAGTAGAGAATATGAAAGCCAAAGCTTATTACCAACTCCTGGTAGGTACAGGAGAATCACAGCAGACGTCTACATTAAGAGCTCAAAGCTAAGCGCCGTGGAAGCTCCATCATGCAGACAAGCTGTTCTTTCTAAATTTGGATGGAAAGCCTGCTGCCAGCATGAGTACGTACCTCAGGTCAGACTTTAGTAACACTACGAGGGCTGTAGGGACGCCCTGAGGGTGGGATGGAAGATGGCAAAGTGAGGCGTAAATATTATACCTGGTACAATTCTTCACTGGAAATGAATTCAGTACAATTTGGGGTAAAATTATCTCGCTCAGTGCTTCTATAACAGTTGAGAAACCTGCCTTTGGCTCTGAAAATGAACATGTGTACATTTCATTAAATTACACCCTTAAAAGAGTAAAGAATATCCCAAGAAAGCTGTTCTACATTTCTGTGGTATTTGTATCCAAATTCTATACAATTTCATGTTTGGTGCACATTCAAGTGCACAATTTCCATTTGCTTGCTGAATGTAAACATTAGAGAAAAAAAACAAGCCACATTTTGCATTTTACTTTTTTCAATATACAGTAAATCAACAGAAAATGTACATTAAAATATGCAGAATGGGGTTTTCTGCAGAGTATATGTTAGCATTTCACTTGATTGTAATTTAAACAGGGATGTACAAAAATATGAACAATCTTCCAAAATACTACAGGTGTCTAATTTCACTCAGAGTTCATGTTATTTGAGAGAATCCAGGTTAATATTTGCCATATCCAATATTGGATATTTAACCATACGTTAGACATAAACAGTGGCATGCCATGATACAAAAAACAAGGGGACAGATGCACAACTAGGCCTGGCCGATATCTAAAATATTTTGTTATTTAAAACATTTATGGTGGTCATTGTAGCATAACAGGGACTTCTTTAACATTAAGTGATTCAATGAAATTATTAACATGGCATATTAAAAAATAAAATTACTACCTTTGTGAATGTAATGTAATGTAATGAACTATTCCACTCTATGACTGCAAGACATTGTATGTTTTCTGGTATTACATTCGGGAATTCATCTATTGATATTTTTTTATTATTTTGCAACCCTGAACCATTAAACCACTTAAATTGTATAGAAAACATGTACAATTATCTTCAGACAGTAAATTTGGAAAAATCCCCAGCAGAGACAGTGTGAAATGTACTGTACTGTAATCTATCGGCTTATTAGTACACCATCACAACTCACTGTTTTACCATTAAAAGGCATAAACATTGCATGCACTAGTGTAGCTCCAAAAATTTGAATATTGTGAAAAAGAGTAAAGAGTAAACTGTAAACTGTCAAAGCTATTGTCCTTACATGTTAAGTGACATATATAGTTTTTTTATTTTGATACCGATTGAATATTAATTTACTCCAAATGAAATATTCAAATAATTTCAGCTATAAGCCATACTGATCAACATTAAAACAAAAAAAGCTTGAAATATGTCTCTTTCTGTAATGAATATACAATATGATATATAAAAATATACAGTGGTGCTTGAAAATTTGTGAACCCTTTAGAATTTTCTATATTTCTGCATAAATATGACCTAAAACAGCAAAGTCATAAAAGTAGATAAAGAGAACCCAGTTAAACAAATGAAACATAATATTATACTTGGTCATTTATTTATTGAGGAAAATGATCCAATATGACATATTTGTGAGAACAAAAGTATGCAAACCTCTAGGATTAGCAGTTACTTTGAAGGTGAAATTAGAGTCAGGTGTTTTCAATCAATGAGATGGCAATCAGGTGTGAGTGGGCACCATGTTTTATTAAAAGAACAGGGATCTATCATATTAATGCAGAAATATAGAAAATTTGTAAGGGTTCACAAGCACTTTAAAATATTTGACCATTTACTCTGAATACTTAAGATATTATATTTAGGTGCTCTAGTACATGTTACTTAATGTTATGAAGTTTTAAATGTAATCAGTCCTCTATCTGAAAATTCTTTTTACCAAAATGTGGTAACTGCATTTGAAACATCATGCAATATTACATCGTCCAGGCCTCTGTACAACACAAATTACAGTGAAAACCAGTGCAAACACAATTACATCACAAAAACACAAGACAGAAGACAGTGAACTGTGAAGACCCATCACTGGGTGAATGAGGTGAAAATACAGTGTTTTGGAGTACTGCACAGTTACATGGAACACTCACAGAATATTGCTCAAGAATTGAAAACAATGAAGTAGATACAGATCATGTATGACAACAGCATACATGAAAGATATGATCATGTGAGCAGTGTGAAACATACATGTTCACAAATGCACACACACATACACACACACACACACCTGCTGCCTAAAAGGTTTCCTACATTAACAATAGGCTAATATTTCACTACTAAAACAATATACCTAATACATAGTACATCCCCATAAAAGAAACCAACTGTGATCTCATCACCTAATAAATATCCCACATATGCTGTTGTGAACCACATCAAGCCATTACATGGCCACTTGACATCACATTGAGGGAAAGGCTCTTTGCAAAGCTATCAGAAGCCCGCTGAACCTTAGCCAGTCTTGGGTCATTAATAAACATAATATCAGATCCCACCAATCAGTGGCCAGCATGGTCAGAATAAGGTTGGTCTAGTCCTGAAGAGTGAAAGGTCTTCAAGTGTTTTCCCACAATGCTAATTAAAACTGTTTAATGGATGCAATACTGTGATACAAGCAAGTCCTACAGACCTCCAGAACCAGTCCAACCTCTCCAACCTGCTAGAAACATATTCAGTCCAGCTTCTGCAGAAGCTGTAGTGGTCAGCCTGGCCTACTTTCTAACATACAGAATATTTCCCAGGACTGCAAGTGTCTGGCCTTGACTGAAAATGAATATTAGTTTTTACTGGTTTAAAATGTAATGACAATTAATTCATTATAATGATTTAATGCTTCACAAAAACTCAAAATTCAACTTGTCTGCACTGCAGTGTAATAAATGTAATACATGTAAATAGCCCAACTATATTATTTGAGCCAAAAATTAGACAAAATATTTGACACAGACATAATTATGCTCTAAAACCAATACAGCTAAATCACCAATTTCAGGTTGACAATTTGAATCCCCAAATGTCCACATAACATTTATTCTCAATTTGGAAAAAAAAAGCCCAACAACTGTATTTGGGCCAAAACAAGCATATGCTTACAACTGATTATACTACATTCTAATGTTGCAATATCAATGCAGTTGAATCACCAAATTTATTAGTTAATCAGTTAATGTATCATAAGGCACTGATACATGTTTATGCCCGTTCGAATAACATTTTCACATAATGCATCAGACTGGGAATGAAGGATGTGAGATTTGGGCCAGGGTGAGTTTGGAACGGTTCTGCAAGTGAACTGGACTGAGAAGGATCGTTAATCCTCTCCTACCCTCTGCTCCCCCTCCACCCCCACCCCCCATCAGAGCAGTGACCTGCGCAAAATGAGAGTGCTGACCTTCCTGATGCAGCAGCACCAGGACATGCAGCAGAGGCCTATAAAGATTCAGCCACCGCAATGCCTCGCCTGCACTGCTGTCACACTCCCTTCTCCAGCATAGCCAATCAGAGGAATCCTTCATTTGAGGGGCGATTTGTGGAGAATACTAAATAAACTCAACAGGGATGTTCTGCACTGATGCCTTCCATCCAGTATCTTAAACACTTAATGTAAAAAATTTCCCATTTTTGTCATTTTTCAGACTAAAATCTGAGTCTAGCCTGACATCAATGTGAAATTAAGTGTAAATATATTTCCTAAAGTTAAAATTCCATTTTAAAAATGTGTAATATTAATTACATATATATATCACAACATTAAATAAAACTAAAGGCCAAAAGGTATTGCAGAAGTAGGGAAATTTGTCATACCTGGGCTCTTTCATTCAGAAACATTGTCAAACACCAAGATTACACTGTTATATATCACACTGTTATAGATGTACTGGTCCAGCTGAAATATTGATCTGTGTAGTGTCTACAGGAATCCTAATCTCAATAAATATCTCGAGTAGTTTAGGGCTAGCCGCAACCATCTAAGCCAATTTAGAAAGGCCACAAAGTCCTGGGCTGCGTGTGGCAATGATGATTGATAAAGGCTGTGGGAAAACTGATAATGAATAGGTCTAAGTCACTACTGGCCCAGGGGTTACAGCAATGATTCAGAAGTTCGGCTGAACGGCAGTGGGGGAAAATCAATGAGGGATCATTTCCAGCGCAGACCAGGAATGAGTGGATTGTATAGAGAGCCACAGACAGAGAGAGAGAGTGAGACAGAGAGAGAGAGAGAGAGAGAGAGAGAGAGAGAGAGAGGGAGAGAGAGGTGTGACTGCAGCCCCGCAGTGCTGCATTCCTCCGTCGCTGAAAGACAAAGCGCTGGAGAGGAAATTGACTACAGTGCACTGAGGCAGATCGCGGTGGCCAGTGGCCAGACTGCAGATTCAGCTCCAAATCCGGAACAAGATGGCCAGCTCTATCAGCTTCATACAGTCAGAGAAAGGCCACTGGATCAGGTTTTCCATCGCAGCTCTCATTGTACTAAAGTCCAGGCAAGAAACACAACAACAATCAAGATAGCCAGGACAATTAAAATCATAACCAGGGAGCTCTTGATGGTAGAAAATGAGCAAGGAGGAAATAAAACCAGAAAATAAGAAAATACAGAGAAACACACCAATAACACACTGCCAAAAAAGTATATCTTGGCAACCAAAGTCATCTTTAATCTAGTTTAAATATCTAATGGTTTTTCATTTGGAGACAGCTGTAAGAATATTACACAATTGCCTTGTTTTTACTTTATCTAGCAAAAATCATTCTGGCAAATAATTTCAGTTTTCTATATATATTTTCATTATATTATTATATTATAATTATATTATAATTTCAGTTTTATATATATATATATATATATATATATATATATATATATATATATATATATATATATATATATATATATATTTTAAAGAAATACCTGAAAAAAAAAAGATCTGCCAAAAGATAGATATAAAGTTTTAGAAATTTAAAAATAAATAAAAATAAGTGAACTAATAATCTTACAATAATCTCAAAATGAGAGCTACTAAGATACTAACAAGATTTAAGATAATATCTCTTGCCGAGATATATCATTTTTGCACTGAAAAGAACAGTTTGTATGTAAAAACAACAGCAATAATAATAATAACAACAACAACAGCAATAATAATAATAATGACCTCAGTGCATCTTGGGAGCATGATAAGATGTCTGGATGCTATGACATAGTACCAAATTGTAAATTAGTATTTGTCAGCGTACTGCAATGTAGTCATCTTCATCATGAGATGGAGCGTAAAACTCGGCGACCTATCACTTTCATTATGTGCTTTCCATACTACCCTGCTCAGTCCCAGAATGCTCTCTTCCACTGTTTCCTTGGTAACAGTGGGTAAGAACGGAGGGAGGGATGCTGAGGAAGTGGGGGACAGTGGGAAATAAATGGGGGAAGGAGGAGAAGATGGAGGGGATATTGCACAACACGAACAAAACACAAACACCACAATCATGGCAGAAAGAAGAATATAACGTACACGGTGTACACACATACACACACACACACACTCACACCACAGATACACACACACATAGGTCAGGAACAGGGGGGTTAAAAGCTCAAGCTACACAACCCCCTTCGAGCCTTTGACCTTTGCTTTCTTGCTCATTTGCTTAGTCAACAAAGGTCAAAGTGTAACAACATAAAGAGAGAGAGAGAGAGAGGTAGAGAGAGATACACAGAGATGAATAAGGACCTGCATTTGGAACAAAAGGTGACAGCAGGAGAATCCAGTTAAGTGTCCACTCCTGGGTCACCATTTGCCCTTTATTGGTCAGTGAAAGCTTGTGATGCCTGTACAGTAATAGTCCAATTACAGCACAGCCCACACTGTCACCAAGACAGAAGCCCAGGTGTGTCACAGGAGCTTGGCAGTAACTTACCTGCACTATGATCAGTGCATCTGTCCGCATCCTTGCTTGAGATTAGATTTGTTTGTGTACAGTAATGTGTCTCTTCTCAGTTAATGAATCTGTCAGTATGTATGTCAGCATCCTAATGTGTCACTCAAGCTTTCTGTCCAGCTACAAGACAGTCAGCAGGTGTCCTGGTCATCCCTGTATGTGTGTAGTATGTGTTCATATTCACTGGACATCCAGAGAGACACATGGCTAACCTACCTTGTCAGGATCAGCAACAAATTATCCTGACAATGTGAAGTGCCTTTTTTTAAGGGTAAAAACAGTTCTTTTGGGTTACTATGGTTAAGGTCAAGGTTAGTTCAGAAATGGCTTAGTACACACAGTTACATATAACTGAATACATATGGGACATCTGTGTGCCCCCACATCATAATATATAAAAACAAATGTGTATGTGTGCGTGTGAGGGGGGAAGAGAGACGGGAGGTGTGTCCTGGCTCACTCAGACATCCAGGACTGTGGCTCACATCCTCAGACAGCAGTGTTTGAGCACAGCGAGGCCTCCTGGGACAGCGTCCTACTGTTTAATGTACAGACTGCATGTTGCTGCCTTCAAGTGCACAAGGCACGGTCCTATTTCATAAGTCATAGTTATGTACTATGCAATTATGACTTCATGTTTAAGTGCTGTGTGATCAGAAATATGCAGGATTTGCCAGCCCTAACTGGTAAATGCACTGCTACCATTAGCTTGATAGCTAGCCATATCTGCTAGTTTGATACCTAGCCAAATTATAAAAATGTACATAATGAAACCAGTAGTCTGAACTGTTTTTGCATTCAAAAGCTTTGCTGTCACAAAAATGAAGTTCCTAACCAAGTCTATTTAGACATCAACATTAGCAAGTTAGCTAGCTGTCCACATACTGTAAACATGGACACAGTACAACTAGCGGCCTAATTTACAAAGCTGTTTCATTTACTTAGTAGCTATAAACATTTAAAAAATTGGCACTAGCCAGATATTGTTCTAGTATAAATGCATCTGCCTCTCCCAGCCACATTTAGCAATGAAAACCCTGCCTAATAAAGCCAAAACTCTGGCCAATACAACTCAAAACCCACCCAATACAGCATGTCACTATGCACATGATCCACATTCACAAGGAAGTTAATCATGAATGACACACAAGGTTGGTCCATGGATAAAACTAAGTGCATATTAGCCATCTGGACAGATGCTTCTGTGCAGAAAGAACTACAAAAAATCTAAAAAAGATACAGGAAGGTTAAGGACAGCAACACTAAAAGTGAACAATCATTACATTTTTGTCCTTATATTAATACAATTCTGGGAGATCAGCCAGCTTACTGTGTAAAAGATGTCCATCATTATTGAGCTTTATTGAGCAATATGATTTCAAAGTGACTAACTAGAGATGTTTTAGACTACCAATTGTAAATGCATTTAATTAAATCTGGAAGTTTAACTCATTTCACTAGTACTTTCACAGAGATGTATTTGTATTTCTTTGGTAAAAGACATCTTTGGCTTGTACTAATCTACTTTCTCTTACTGTTAATTATTTAATCAGAAAACAAGGACGCTGATAAAATTAGATTAACCTTTCTAGTCAGATTTTTTTTTAAATCTTCCTTACATTCTACCCGATTGTAAAAATATTCATTAGCAACTTACAGGACTTCAGGATCCTATTTATGATTATTCTGACAACACATGAAAGCAGCACTGATGGGCTGGAGCTCTGTGACTCCTGCCCCCTAGTGGTTGGAGGGCTGTGCTGAAACACTGCTCACTGGAGCCCAGGGGTGGAGGGCAGTTCCAGGAAGGAGAAGAAACCAGCTTTATTCAAACACAAACAAAACACAAAGCCCACTCAGTGGCCCAGCACCCCGACATACATGAACACAACACACACTGTGGAGAGGGAGAATGTTTGGGTTTCACTTTTTGAGCAATCCCATTAAAGAAAGTGAGAGCAAATTGCATCAGTGAGGGTGTGTTGTGACAGCGGTAGCAGCTTTCTGAGGGACGTGCGGGGTGGCGGGTCACTGTGAGAGCACAGGAGGAGGAAGAGGTAGAGGAAGAGGCCACAGCGACACCAAACAGAGCACAGAGGACACACACATGAGGACACAAGGACAGACACAGACAGGACAGTGACAGACAGTGTAACGGTGTAGCAACAAGAGCTGACATACAAACGCATGACACGACACAACCTGAGGAAGAGGAAAACAACAACAGCGTGTCAGATAAACACACTCCGACACACACATCAGAGTGCACCCAACCCCCCTCAAACAGACACACACACACTCCACAGCTCACAGTACAAAGTCAAATACACAAACATGTTCAGTCAGACAGGTGAGTGGGTGAAGTAAGTAAGTAGGTGTAAAGTCTTTACTTTGCTTGAGTGTTGTAGTGTAGTAATAATAATAATAATAATAATAATAATAATAATAATAATAATAATAATAATAATAATAATAGTCTGGAGTATGTTCAAGGAACATGGCTGATGGGTGTATTTATACAATGTAATGTAAAAGTTTGTGCACCCCCCATTAAATTATTTGTTGATTTTTTAAGTGACAGTAAGATAATGTATCATTTACAGAGGGCAAAGTAAATATAGCATTTTCTGCTAAATTTAGTATGGCACAGTGAACACTTCCGTGCAGGCCACAATTTAATGTTTTATTTTAAAACAAAACAATACAGAATAAGTTAGCATTCAAATATGCTAAAGATTCACAAATATACAGTAAGGGATCAGGGGTGAACAAACCCAACAGTAAAATGAGAATGTATGAGAGTAATATGAGCAAAAATGATACCTTGGCAAAGAATATCATAAATCTAAACCCAATTACTAATATTACTAATTATGACATTGTTCTGTTACAAGAGCTCTAAGCTACAACTTAAAGTATTCAGTATAGTTTAAGTAGTCACTTCAGCAAATGATCTTGTGCCATAGGCAGATAATTTTAGGGAGGTAGATCATAAATGTAGGCAGGTAAAATAAGTTAAATTTAACATCCTCTTTAACATTTCAGTAGTTTCTCCTAGGCTAAAAAGAAATCAGGTGGAGACTTCAGCTTACATCTGCTGATCAGACCTTAAAATGTCATGTGTTTCCACTTAGTTTCAGTAGAGAGTTTTACATTGTGCTCAGATTTGCCAGAAATAATATCTCAAATGTTTTAGTAAAGACAGGCATGTCAATATGAATCACTATTATCGCAGAAATCTCCTTTTTGACTCATGGTCTTCTCCTAAGGAAGCCATCAAAGAGCATCATTTGAGCAATAAAATGTTCCTTTGTTTTCTTACAACAATCTCATAATAGGTAATATTAGGTTTACTGACTGGATAGAAGATGATTTCACTTACAGTGATTTTTTTCAGAGATATAGAGAGAGATGGAGAGAGGAGGTGATATGATAAAAGTATATATGATATTCCTGAGGGAGTAGGAGGTCAAAAGGAGAGTCTAGCATAGGGCACTCAATATGTGAGTCAAAATTCTCCAGGGAAAAGCTGCTTGGTATAATCTGATCTGGTCTAAACTATGTGTGAATATGTGCACTATGCTGGGGGAGCATCCCAAAAGTGTCACTGAGCAACCCTTGTGGTAACCGTGAGAAACAGTTTTCTATGTCATTTAAATATGTTAGTCAATGACACTCAGGAAACATACCCCTGGTCAGCTGGTAAATCAGTATAAATGTGATAACAAATGCACACATACACACACATTCTCTCACCCATACACTATAAAAATGTTCATAGAGTAGCCCTTTCAGAAGAAATCAGGAAACAAATGCAATTTATGTAAAGATCATATTCACATCAAATTAAACAAATATGCATGTATGTCCATGAGAGTGTGTCGCGTGTCTTGTGTAGTCATTTGCTAAAGTTAGTGCACCCCTGCATAAATGATGTTCTACAGAGAACAAATTTTTCTGTTAATTATGTTATTATTGCATATTAAATTCTGTGAATAAACAGTAAGTGTGCTTTAAAATGTGCAGAAGATCTCAGCACAGGTGCACAAAGCTTTGCACATGTATGTGTTTGCTTGCCTCTGTTGCGTTTGTGTACCTCAAATATGTATATGAATGTATGAGCATGTATTTCTAGAATAGGCATACTGCTTCACGTGTGTGCATAATAAATGTGCAGTTGTGCACACTTAAGATTCAGTATCACTATCAAAGAGCTCTTAGTGGATTGTATGAGTCATCCTTCCACTGCATAGCAGGTAGTGCTGGGCGATAGATCACTGTGATACAGTTTTTCTATTTTAACACTTAATTCCAGTAAACAGTGGAGTCCCTGTTACCAAGCAGGATTTTTTTGCCTTTTAAATTCTAACGTTAACTACACTGTATGGAGGTGCACTTCTAATTGAAGTATACGTGTCTAATGGCTGGGCATCAGATTATACAGTTAGCGGTTTAAACACAATATAAAATGAACCATTGGCTGCCACCAATCTAGGTATGTCACCTATTAATTAAAAGCTGATACTGTGTTTTGTGAATTGATACAGTATCAGAAAACATAATACTGCAAGTGTATTGATATTTTCTTGTAACCCTACTTTTCATTGTTGTCTATGGAGTACTGAACACCACAAGCAAAATGCTCCTCTAGCCTGTGCAATGAACATTGCTTTTTAAACTGCAAGGATATGTTGAAAAGCCATCTTTCTTCCCTTGTTGAACACAGTTGACCAAATGACATTGAGGAGGCCTTATCTACAATCACTCATCCAAGATGGAGAAGATAGCTGTGGCTGTTTTTGAACTAAAGTTGTATTTTCACCTTTTCTATCATTTTCTGCTCTGTTTTATATTTACTTTTATATTCATAATTATATATATATATTTAACTAACTGCAGTGGATGCTTTTGCACAGCACTTTGTATTTAGAAAATATGGCAACACTGAACTCTATCAGTACCGCCCAGCACTAAGTGCAGATGCCATCTTTGTTGTTACCTCTGTGTCGCTATGGTTTGATCCAGGAGGAGGCGGAGTTTGCATTGAGGTCCTGCTGTAGCAGAGGCACCTCCGGCTTCAACCACTCCTCTCCTGCAGCTGCAGCTTCTGAGGTTTATATTGTGTGGGGAGGTGTAGGATCAGGGATGTGTGGAAGAGTAAAAGGGGCGTGTTCAGGACCGGTGTGGTCGAGGGCAGGAGAGGCAGACGAGAGAGGAGAAACAGCAAAGCATGCAGAGGAAGATGCAAAGATAGAAGATGAGACAGAGAGGGAGAAGGAAAGGTACAGTGTGAGGTGAAAAAGAGGAAAAGGAGGAAATGATGGTGGAAGAAAGAATGAAGGAAAAACAGTCAAGCAAGGAAAGGCAGGAAGTTGGAGGGATAGAGACCATTGGAGAAAGAGAAAAATAAATCAATGAATGAGAGCAGGAAAGCAAAGCCGAGAGAGAGAGAGAGAGAGAGAGAGAGAGAGAGAGAGAGAGATAGAAAGATAGATAGATAGATAGATAGATAGATAGATAGATAGATAGATAGACTGACAGAGAAAGCAAGAAATAGACAGATAAAAAGACGGACAGACCGACAGATAGAAATAATAGAGAGATAGGCAGACAAACAGAAAGACAGTGAGATAGATAGATAGATAGATAGATAGATAGATAGATAGAGAGAGAGAGAGAGAGAGAGAGAGAGAGAGAGAGAGAGAGAGAGAGAGAGAGAGAGAGAGCACTAATATTGTTGGCCAGATGCAGTGAATATTAGCTTCTTCTACTTTTGTGTGTGTGTTTGTGTGTGTGTGAGACTAGATTTAATTAGAGCTGCTTGTGAAAAATGTAAAAGCAGACTTTTGATTATCAGTAAGGTTAAATATGATATTTGATCTTATTTTATGAGATTAATGCTTAAGTATATTTAACGATACAATATACAATCAAATACAATATAACATAATATATAATTAAATACATGTAAATTTTATTTGCCTGCCTTATCTAGGTGACTCTACAATTCTCCCCCCTAAAGGAACATATCTTCTTTTGAAGTGAGAACAGATTTGCATGTGTGGGAGGGGCTCTGCTAATGACTGACAGCTGTATGGATGATGGATGTGGATGTGGAGTATGAGGCGGAGCAATTTGTGAGGGTGGAGAGAGAGCTGGATGGGGGACAGAGTCAGTGTTTGGTGTTTGTGTTGCTATATCAGTTGTATTGCCGTATATAGCAGTGGTATCCATCTGCAGTCCTGGTGGGCATTGTTTCAGTACAGACTGATGATTTTCCTGCTCAAACACATGATTTCATTCAGCAAATAGGGGCAAAGGTCAATATGTCCCCATAGTTCTAATAGAAGTAATGCATCTCGATTAGATTTCACCAATAATTCAGATTACTAACTGATAATGCATTTATTGTATTATGGTGATGCTAAAATGTATATATCTAGTCCATTAGTAGACCTAGTCCAAAAATCTGCATTTTATATTGGTATTAGCATTGTAATCAATAGACATGTACAATAAAACTGTGAAAATCAGCATCAGCCGTGAATTCCCTTTCCTATGTTTAAGCATTAAAAATTTGTTCCAGTGGCTATATAATATGTATGCTAATGTCCTAAGCAATTAAATCATTTTATTTAACTAGCAATGTGAAATATAGCAAGTTTCTTAAAAAATCCATCAATTTTTGAACTATGTAAATAAAATTAAGCTACATTTCCTTATGTTTTTTTTTGTATATTTTATAGACTGCCTCCATTTGTGTATAAATGCAAAATCACTCATTTTATTACATTCTAAATATACAGTTTTCTGTATACTGTTTATATGGTATTTAATAAAAAAAAAAAACAACCTTTGACTTAAAAGCCCTATGAATTCCATAAATGGCTAAAATAAAATGACATATTTTATATCCTGGTTTGTGCAGGGAAATCACCAACTGTGCTGGATTCAGGCCCTGAAGAAGCAGAGCTGTACACATGTATGTGTTTGTGAGATGTATACAGTTTGTATATAGGTGTATATATATATATATATATATATATAAATGCATACATGTGTTATGTCAGACTCAAACTCAAATTCCTTACCTTTCCTGATCCTGCCCTCTGTATTGTATGGTGAAAGTGTGAGCATCTTCAGGTGTGTGTGTGTTGGGCGTACCTTTCCTGACGTTGCTGTCTGTGGTACGGAACTCCCCGGTGCTGAGGAGGAAGCAGGCTCGGTCGTGTGGATAACGCTCACGGCCTGTTCCGGAGCCCAGACCACCTGTGGCTGGACTCCTGTCATCTGGACCCAACACCTGGTCTATTGTGGGGCAGTCCTCATTAGCCAGGGCTGCATTCGCGGCATCCCCATTCTGCTTCGAGTCTGTGACACACAGAAGTAAGAGTTGGAGACAGCATCTTTTAATTTCCTTTATATACACTACTGTCCAAATTACTAGACTTATAAAAATAGGAGTATATAGAATATACTGTAATATAGAAGTGTTTTACATTTCTAATATTAGAATTGACACTTCTGATATTAATATATTTTCTTTTAAAATGTGTATAAATACACATGTAAATTTATTACTATTATTAATCACCAATAAAACTAGACATCTACATGTATTTTGAAATTCAATGTCAATTATTTTCAATAATAATAATAATAATAATATACATATTTGCAGCAGTAACACACAAATAAATTATAAAAAAATTATACATTGTGATTTCCGGATTTTTTCTTCTAGATTATGTCTCTCACAGTGGACATGCACCTAAGATGAAAATTTCAGACACCTCCATGATTCCTCCAAGTGGAAGAACTTGCAAATTCGCAGGGTGTTCAAATACTTATTTTCCTCACTGTATATTAATTCATTAGCAATGCATCACATCAGCCTTAGTGATAGAGAAGCACATTCATTTGACTCCACTCTCTTCCTTTAATAATAGGCTATATTGTAACATTTGATCTGACAAATCCTTAAAAAGTACAATTTGGGGAGAAAATGAAATAAGTCACATGACTAAAGAACTGCAGAGGTGCAACAATAATAAGCACAAATCTATACTATATATACTTCAGCTTATACTCTCTTTATCTTTCTCTCTTTCTCTCCCTCTGAAACACAAAGACAAACACACACACACACACAGAGAGAGAGAGAGAGAGAGAGAGAGAGAGAGAGAGAGAGAGAGAGAAAGAAGCCGCCGCAGGGGAATTCGTGCTTATAGCTTTGGACTCAGCTGTCAAATCCAATCTGATGCCAGATAATGCTCTACAATTTACAGAAATAACCCATGGGCAAGGCCTGCTAAAGACATGGAGAGCAGGAAATGAGGGAACAACAGAAAGAAAGTTATGATATATTACACAACTGAAACTCATTTTAACCTTAAAAATGTATCTAGCTGGATAGGAGAACACATAAAGTGTCACAACCAGTTACAAAATTTTTATTTCAGAGGTGGTGGTGGGGTAACAACTGACTTGAGTACAGGGGTAGGGTGGGGGCTTGAACATAAATTAAATTATTATTAATTATTAATAAAAAATAATACATTATTAAAAATAATTATTAATCATATTTTATTAATAATTATTAGTTACTATTAAAAATATACTAATAAAAACTATCAATAGTTATTATTATTATTATTATTATTATTATTAATAATAATAATATAAATGTTAATATTGATTATTCATAAAATATTAAGACATTATTAAATATTAAGACATTATTACATCGAACATTTAATAAAACTCAGACTCTTTCAGTTCACTGTGTTTTCTAGTAGTTCTAGTTTTATACTGTTACTTTTAAGTTCACTGTTCCCATTGTGGTTTGACTGGTTGTAAAGCATGTATTATAAAATGATCACCCAATACTGTCACACTGTTAGTCAACTTCACTCCAACTCCTTACCACCAATTTTACACATATTTATGGAAGGTATGGTCAATAGACCACATTTACATAAAATTACACCTAATTTTTGAGGAAATATAAGCAGTAAACACAGATCAAATTTCACCCAAAGGCCACAGAAGGGTTAACTATTAACATGTCAGCATAACTCATCCAAAGCTTCCAAACATAGACACAGATTCAAATGGCCAACATGTTAACATCTTATAGTAGCAGGTGAACACAGACTCCTGGCCAAATAACGCTGTTTACAACTGGATGGAGTGACAACGGGGCCAACCATTCACATGTTAGCAAGGAATGGCAGAGGCAATCAGTGAGCTTGTGGGCAGTATAAAAGGAAAAAGTCTTCAGTTTGAGAGGCTGTTTTCCGCTTGGTCCTAGTGCTTGACTCGTCTGCATTTAATATAGCGTAACATAGTTTTTGGATGCTAAAAACTCAGGGGACCAAAACTATCAAAACTATGGGGCTTGTACTTTAAAAGCAATCAACACTGAACAAAGTAAGAAAATTAAATTGATAATTGCAATGGAAACAAATCATCAGATAATATATAATTACTGTCACAGCCCTGGAGACATATGGACACATGGTCACTATGTTACTTGCCGTACCAGGTGGAGGCTGGACTTTAGCCTGACTAGCCATCCTTGCGACTTTAAATAGTTGTAAATTACAGCAGACAAAATAGTTATTAAAATAATATTAGGATTCATTTTGTGTCTTTCTCATGTTTCTCAAAGAAAAAAAAAACAGTACAATTGCGGTAAATTTACCATTTTCATCTGCAGTGGTTGCTAATAGATTTTTATACAGTCATTAATACTTTCAATAAATTTGAATATAGCATCTTACATTGCCTTTTAGTCAATTTAAATAGCATAATACACGACAGAGTATGTTTTATATACAATTTTAACTTGTCTTTACCAAGTTTTTTATATATTATTACATGATGTAGTTAATTATTTTTACCGATGTTATATTTATTTTAGATGTTTAAGTGTTTTTTTTTATTATTTAGATTAAACTACATTCATTTGGAACACTCTTATTGTAAATTTTATTTGGGCTCAACAGAGACTCACTGTAAATCAGGACTTGTGACTTTTCCACCACAAAAGTGCTGGTGCTTATAATGAAGCTGGTGCTAGTTCCCATGAACCAGCCAATCTTTTAAGAATTAACCTGCTTTTCCACTACTTTGAGAACCCAACAATTGTGTATCTGGTTGAGGCTGTTCTCTAACTCGGAAACAGATGCCAGATGATCCACAAGTACTAGATCATCTCCAGGAAATGTAGAGCATGGTGAAAAAGTGTTCATAATTTAATTCAAAAAGGTAAACTGTGGGGGGCACAGTGGCTTAGTGGTTAGCACGTTCGGCTCTCAGCGCTGGGGTCTTGGGTTCGATTCCCCATCTGAGCGGAGTTTCCATGTTCTCCCCGTGTCTGCGTGGGTTTCCTCCGGGGTCTCCGGTTTCCTCCCACAGTCCAAAAACATGGAGGTCAGGTGAATTGGGTACTCTAAAAATTGTCCGTAGGTGTGTCTGTGTCTGTGTGTGTGTGTGTCACCCAGCGATGGACTGGCGCCCTGTCCTGGGCTTAGTTGAATAGTGTAATGCCCTGCCCTGGGCCCAGTGAGGGGGTGGGGGACTAACCGCGACCCTAATAAGGATTAAGCGGGTGTGATAATGAATGAATGAATGAAAAGGTAAACTGTCATATATTTTATGTTCAATAGACATAAAGTAATATAGACTACTTCAAGCCTTTTTTTTGCTTTAATGTAGCTATAGCCATGTGGAGCTATAAGCCATGTTTATCAACAATAAAACAAAAATGTCTGAAATTAATATAAACATGACAGTTGACCTTTTATAAAATTAAATTATAATTATAATTTTTTTAAAAATATTTAATCATTTTAATTATAACAAAAAAATTTATGTGACAGTGTATGAACATGTCTTTTGATCATTTTGCTTCTTCCTTTGAGGGCATATCTAGTTTTAAAAACATGTTCACCTACCAATATCAGGGTTGGTTGCTGACAATTTGCACAGCAACCAATTAGAGGGCCTGAATGGAACCAATTTTGCAGGAGATAACACTTTTTTGTGGTGGAAATGTGGGAGACCGCTCAAGATTTTGCCACCAGCTCCAGTTTAAGCGGTGTCAGTGGGTTAACATTTCCTTGCAGGGGCGGACTGGGGAGAAAAAGTGGCCCGGGAGTTCCTGACAGACTGGCCCACTATATATATATATATATATATATATATATATATATATATATATGTGTGTGTGTGTGTGTGTGTGTGTGTGTG